>VWPW01001141.1:113060-211810 GCA_013389825.1 Crypturellus undulatus | reverse complement strand
CCGCCGGCGGGAGCGGCGGCTGCGCCAATCGGCGGCGGAGCGGGAGGGGGGGACCGGGGGGGCGGCTCATGTCAGCGGGGCCGGTCCGGCCCGAGGGCGCGGGCGGGGAGCCCCGGCGGGGCGGGTCTTTGTGGTACCGCGACAATGACAGCGCCCGCAGCAGCTGTCGGGGGGTGCGCTCGGGGACCCCCCTCCCGCCCCGGGCGGTCATGGC
The DNA here is from genome assembly GCA_013389825.1 of Crypturellus undulatus. Lineage (NCBI taxonomy): Eukaryota > Metazoa > Chordata > Aves > Tinamiformes > Tinamidae > Crypturellus > Crypturellus undulatus. Next base: position 211,596 of record VWPW01001141.1, on the reverse strand, counting down.
GAGGGGGAGCGAGAGCAGGCCGGGAGCGGTACAAGTGCTGGGCCCCGTCGAGGCGGGCGGCACGTCGGTGTTTCCCCCCGCCGGCCGCTTCCGCCGGACTCGTGAGTTTGGCGCTACTGTCCCTCCGTCAGTGCCACAAAGGAGGCGCGGGGAGAAGAAGAAAAAGGAAAAAAATAAGAGGGGAAAAAATGAAATAGAGAAAAGGGAGGGAAGGAAAAAGAGAAAGGAAAAGGAGAAAGAAAGAAAGAAAGAAAGAAAGAAAGAAAGAAAGAAAGAAAGAAAGAAATGGAAGGAAAAAGACAGAAACAGAAAGAAAAATAAAGAAAAGGAAAAAAAGAAAAAATTAAAAAAAAAAGAAAAAGGAAAATGGAAGAGGAGGAAAAGAACGAAAAAAAGACAAGAAAAGGGCAAAGGAAAGGAAAAGGGGGTTAGCTGCCTCGTTTCGTGCGGGGAAATGCCCCCGCCGAGCTGCGGACACCCACCTCCACCACGCACGACCCGGACGGCGCCGCAACTTCGAGACACTATCGTCCCCTCGTCGGCAAGAATTCNGCCCCGTTTCGTGCGGGGAAATGCCCCCGCCGAGCTGCGGACACCCACCTCCACCACGCACGACCCCTCGGAGGACGGCGCCGCAACTTCGAGACATTCTCGTCCCCTCGTCGTAAAAGGGCCAGGCAGCCAGCTGGGGTGACACGGGAAACACAAGACCCTCAAGCAATTCTCCGGAGAGACCGAAGCAAAAAGGAGGGAAAGAAGGAAAAGAAACAGAAAAAAAAAAGTAGAAAAGGAAAAGGAAAAAAATAGAAATAAAGAAAACGGGAAAAAAAAGAAATCAAATGAAAAGGAAAAGGAAGAAAAGGAGACCGAGGAAAAAAAAAAAAAAGGAAAAAAAAAAAAAAGGACATTACTTTGGGAAATCCCGCCCGACTCCCTCCCGGGCAGGGGCGGTCGCGGGGCCGCCGCTCCCTCCCCCCGGGGCAAATCCCCGCCGGCCTCTCCGCCTTTTGTTGTATTATTTTTACACCCGTGTGTTTCCCAGCTGGCTCGGCCAGCCTCAACCATCCGTTAAATATGTATTTAAAACGTTAAGAAGTGAAGCGTGGAAATGTGTTTCCCAACGGTTGCGGGGATCATCCGTAACAGGTCAATTAGGAAAATCTGTGCGAGCGACAGCCGGCCCCGCCGTGTGTCCCGCCGTGTGTCCCGCGTGTCCCGCCGCATGTCCCGCCGTGAATCCCGCCGGCGCAAGAACAGCCGCAGAGCGCAGGGAGGCAACAGGGACACGCAAATAAGGGCGGCCCGAAGGCGCATCGACTCTGGCCCTGGTTGGGGCCCCGGTCCCCCGGGGCTGGGGGATCCCTGCCCGGTAGGGGCAGGGACAGGGCTGTCTGCCCCAATGCTCCCGGGGGGCCGAGAGGGGCTGTGGGCAGGATCTTCCTTTCCCTTTGCCTTTTCATTTCCCTTTCCCTTCCCCTCACTTTTCTTCTTTCCTTTCTCCCGCTTTTTCCTTTATTTTTTCCCCTCCTTTTCTCATTTTCCCGCGTTCGGAGAGAAAAAATATCCCCCCCGTGCGAGGATGTCGGCTCTACTCTCCTAACTGCAAAAGCGATTTCTTGGGCGACCGCCCGCGCTCTGGCAGTGGCCTCCGTCCCTCCTGCAGCCCCCGGGGCTGGCGCGGGGCTGGCGCGGGGCCGGGCGGGCCGGGGGCTCGGGGCGGTGGTGATGAGGGAAGGTTTCCCCGCTGTCCTGGACGGGGCGGGGGGCTGCAAGGAGGAAGGGAGGGGGGGCTCCTCCGCTGCAGGATGTCACATCCAATGTCACGTTGCTCCCTTGGCTCGCTCGGGCGGGATGCTGCGCAGCCCGGGAAAGCAGCGCTCCCAGAGGAGCCGCTCGCCCCGACTCGCTTTTGACAATAAAATGTGGAGCAGAGCCTATTTTATTGCCAATGAATATGTATTATCTTTGTAAAAATCGTAATATGACGATAGGCAACCAAGGCGTGAGTGAAGGCAATCATGGAACACGGTGAAGTGATAACTTAATACAAACCAGACTGTTGCTTTCACTGGGAAAATCACTGAGAATGTCATTAGGTTATTGCTCGGGGTTGTTGCTGCACGTACCCCCTCCAGCCTCCGGGCTGTGGTCGGTTCCTATCGGGTACCTCACAGGTGCCTTGAAACGATCCCACTCCCTCTACGAGGAATCAGAGGCATCTGAACGAACAAGAGCTTAAATGTAACTGCTGCTTGGTTAGAATTGGCTGCAGAAACAAGTTTTAATGATGCCCCTGAAACTGTGAGGCTGGATCTTTAGTGCTGCCTGCCTCCCATCTGCCAGCAGAGGTGCATCCTCGAAATCAGACCTTGCAGCTCTAGAGGTGCCTTTTGAACTTTCCAGTTGATGGTGTGACCCCCGGGGGGGTCCTCTGAGGCCACAGTCGCCCCCCACATGAGCACTCCAGGACCCCAAATCTCAGCCTGAAGGACCGAGGAGGAAAGGGCTGCAGGCAGGAGCTCTGCAGGCTGCTCAGAGGAACGAGTCAAGTCTCAGGGCAGGGAGTGACAGTTACAGGGGAACATCTCTCAAGTTTGGTCTCATTGGGATGATTTTAATTAATTTATTAATGCATTTATTTATTTATTTATTATTTCCATATATGTCTGAATCAGAATCATTCCTCTCTCCAAAAATTTATTTTCTGCTATTCTTCTGCACTTCCCGCTCAAGTCCAGCCTGCGGAAATTGATGCTCTTCCAGCTGCCAGACGAACACATCTGATCCCTGTGATCTCAGAGAAAGAGACCCAAGTCCTTTGAGTAGGGGAGTCATTTTTATTCTGTTGAGGTCCTTTTCTTCTTCCTTTTTTTTTTTTCCCTCCCTGTGCTAGGTTTGTTTTTGTTCACACTTGTTCCATTGCAATGTTCTAGACAAATGCCCCTTGCCAAAAACTCAGCATGTCTTCCTATTCAGTCACAGACTGGAAAAGCTCCTAATCCTTGCAGGAGTCACCCAGAAGGAAAGCTTAGAAATACCAGAGCTGCCATTTGCGATATTTCCAAGATTAGGCATAGCCTGGAAAAAGGCCATTGCCTAATTTTATTTAGCAGGGAGAAAGCTTTATTTATAAACCTTTGTCACTTATAAGCCTGCTGGTGTTTACAGCAAAATAATTAGTTTGTTACCTCAGTTTCACTAGAAACCCAGGCTGGACTTTGTATGTCTTGCAGGTTCAGTCATCCCTTCTCTCAAATATGACCAGTTACTCGAGCAGGACAATGAACATCAGCGAGATTAATGGGGACTGACTTTCCCTGACCTTAAAATGTTACCCAAAAACCCTTGTCCAGAAGTCACTGAACTCTACTGTGCAAGTGTAAGAAGATGTATAAGCAGTTTGAATACTGCTCATTGTGTTGAAAGCAAGATGCTATATATCTCTCTATATATTTTACAAGGTACAGTATAATTTTGTTTAATACACTACTGGAGGAAAAACTCTAAAGGTTCACTGGTAAGTTCATACCATCTCGTTATTGCCTTAAAGACCGACAGTTCCTAAAGTTAATGAAACAATGTGTCAGCTATTTCTTTTCTATTGGGAACACGCTGACACTCTTTTTATGCTGATACTGAGTAAAGCAATACCTGTGCAGCACCTTTTCTAAGCTCTGAGGTATTTCCAGTCCACGGAGGAGGGAGGCCTCCGCAGAAACACCACCTCGCTAGGCAGCCTTGAACTGTGCATGATGTTTTTCCTCCAACACCCACAGATGAGAGCCTTCCTGGACTTCTTTAGATGGTTAATTCCAAGGAATATAACTGTTACAAAAGGGTTTCTCCAGCTTCTGCTGGATGTGGTGCTAGCCCTCGTGCACAATTCCTATAAAACGAGAGCTGTAGGAACACATAAGGGAAACAAGCTAAAGCAGCCGCTAAAATCACCTTCTGACCAGAGAGCGACACGGAAATGCAGCAAGGACTGAAGCGAGCAACATGTGGCACAATTTGCCCAGCGCAACCAGGTTTCTGCCTTGGAGGAATCATGATTCATCCAGACACTTAACTCTGCTCCAACAAACTTCATCATCAACTGGACAGGAAAAATCACCCACGTGTTTCATGCGGTGGTCTGGCCGGGAGGTCTCTGCATCGTCAGCAACAGCAGCCTGAAGGGGAAAAGGAAATGAATACTGTGTAGACAGAGTCCAAAGAAAATCCTGGCACAACTGGTTGTGTCATCTTTGCAAAAGTTTTAGTGTCCTCACAAGGACTGAGTTTAGCCCAGAAAATCATATGTTACTCTGATTTTTTTTTCCAGGCAAATCTCATTTAACACAGTGTAGATAATTAGCTTTAATTTTGAGTTTCTGGGGTAGTGTTACAAGACTATTTTTGACATTTTACCTTTTGTCCATATGGGGTCGTGACTCTGTATCTTTTCGATTTCAATGTCTTTATTTTAACCAAGAATTCTTTATGATAGAGAGAGACAATGGGACAGGAAAATTGTGGTATATTTTGCTTTTTATGTGAACACTCACTGGAAACAATTTTTTCCTGAGATTATTCCTTTGTCCTGCCCTAAATACGTCTTCAAATCACACCCGTCCTCAAAAAAAAAAAAAAAAAAAAAAAAGTTTTAAAAATCCTGATAAGGACTATCAGTTTAATATACACACACATATGAATATTGCATCAATTTTTGGTCTAAATGGAAATAATGCCCATACCAGGATGTCTGCTTTTCGGAAGGGTGCGTATGGCTCTTTTGACATAAGCAGCCTTTCAGATGGGAGCAACAAGCACCCGAATCACACCGAACGCCACTCTCACTGTGGACCTTTCACTTGTAAAGTTACCAAAACAACTTGATTGGTGGGATCGAGACTTTCTCAGCCAATCTGTTCTTCGAGGAAGAATAATAAGAAAAAAACCTAAAAACATCTTGGTGACAAAAGTCTATCCTAGAAACTTGGCAAGATTCCTCTTTCATTTGCAGAGAGTTTTGGGGGGCCGTCGCCTGCCCGTGTCGCCCTGGGACTTGCATTAATGGAGTAACAGCTGAACTAAGCGTTCAGAATGAACATATCAAAGAAGGGAGCCTGTACGACACCATCTCTTGTAGTCCATGATGTCAAAGGTTGCTGCAAATATCTCCCTTGCTTTCTGGGTGGCATTGTTTGGGATGGTGGCCCCAGCAGATGGCCCAAAAACGCACCTCGGACAAGCAAAGAGGGACCACATGTGATGAACCATAGATGTCTCATTAGCAAGCAGGGGGGGAAAAAAAGCAAGGATGAGAAAAAAAAAAGATAAAAAGAATACACAGAGACATTTACATATTTACATTGTTTCTCCCTCATTTTAAATTCTCCTTTAGCTGAAGTGTCAGTGTGCTTGCTTTTCTCCTTCTGTTTGTATGTTTACTTGTGCTAAATAGATTATGATAATCAGGCACATAAATGCATGCAACTGTTATTATGGCATTTTAATCACAGAGTTTTTCACTGGAAGCCTTCATTAGGATTCTCATAATCTCACTTGTTAGTGTAACAAACAGTAATAAATGCCAAGGAACTTGGATTAAGTCAGAGACATTCAGACATTAAAGGAGGAATATGGAAATGCTGTCAAATCTCTGCATTATTTATTGAAATGTCACATAAACAGTTCAGGACTTTAAATATCTTACTCATTACAAGGATAGGGTGTGCGGCCACCTGAAGATAGCAATTATATTTTTTGTAGAGTGCTGTAACCATATGTATCTCATAGGCTCTTCGCAACTTTGCTGAACTAACTGGCTACCCAGGTGCTTTTTAGCTCTTTATTTATGTGCGTGAACTCCGGCACCGAGACCTCTAAGAGACAACGTGGGGAGGTGGCATGTTGGCCTTTATTTAGCCCTTCGGCACCTTCAAGGGAGCAGGGATCGGTCTCATCGCTGCACCGGGCGTTCCGCTGCCAGCAGCAAAGTGCCGAGCTGACGTCCCCGTTACACAAAATACCCCGTGGGGGAAGGAGGCAATTGGTTTGCTGAGTTCTTGGGGAAATTTCCCCCATGGCTGCTCCCACTGGCTTGTGTCAGCAGCACTGCCAAGGCGGAGTTTGTTGTTTGGGGCCCCCGCGGACCACGGTGCTGCTTCCCGTGAAACCCTCGCACACGTCTCCCTTTAGAGCTGATGCTCTCTTCCCCTCCGGGCACTAAAACGCTGTTGCGGTGGGAGGATGCTGCACCTGCCCGAGGGAAAAAGCAAACAGCTGCTTCCAATGCAACTCCAGACGCGTTTCCACCTCCCGCTCATGAATGTGCCCCGTGCCCCAGCTCTGCAGGGAGCCGAGGTGGCGACTGCGGGACGTGCTCCAAGTTATTCAGAGCTCCTGCCTTTTCCCCTTCTTTCCTTCTCCCTCTTTTGTATTTTTCCCTTTTAAGAAAAAGATGGAAAGTTGGTTGTGGCAGGCAAACGTGGTTGCTTTGGGTTTCTTGCTGCCTTGCCTTACAGTGCATCCAGCTATGTGTGCATTTGAGCTGTAGCTTCACAAATGCAGGCAAGGTGCTGAAATGAGTGGGCAGTGCAGGTTTTGCACATGCTTTTACTGTGCTTTTGCTTCATTTCAATTCTTCAAATTCAAGGCCGTGCAAATGCGAAGTAAATCAGGATTTTTAGCATTGACTCAAACACAAAAGGTACAGGTGTGATAGTATAAAAAGCCAAGTTTTAATGCTCTGAATCTGATTTTTCTTTGGTCTCTCCTTCCCTTAGTCTTGTAGTTCAAACTGTCCGACCAAAATTTACTGCTCACAGAAGCTGATGGGCCAGGGAGGCTGTTTAATTCCCACCTCCCTCCCGAAACCTTGGAGGAAGCATTTTTATAGACTCATATGGGAGACAGCATTTTGCAGAAGTCGCTCACCCTCCCGCCCTGTGCTGGGCAGCCCCTCACAACCAGCTGGGCTAAGGAAAGGTGTTCACCAGTGGGCCAAGGATTTGTGTATTTGCTGCAAAAAAGATTCCTTGTTTTCAATAACAAGCTGGCAGGAATTTTGCTCTCCCATGCAACATGCTGAATTTATTTCCTAGGGCGCTTCACATTGTTTCTCCTTGCACCGGTTCATGCAGAGCTTTGCCCGTCCGGCCACAGTAGAGTTCCCGACCCGCTCTCGTGTGCGCTGGAGTTGCGGTCTTGATGCAGAGCGTCTGCACTGGGAGATTTCAAGCACGTGTTCCCTTGGAAGCACTTGAAGAAACGTTCTCAAGTGCAGCTATAAGTGCCTTTGATCACGTAGTTTGTTTTAACAGCTCTGCATGAACCTACCCTCTCTGTCAGCGATGCAAGCAAGATCCTGGAGTGCTTTGCCATATGCTCCCAAAGCCGTCTTGCAGGGTAGGGCATCAGGTAGGGCAGGGTAGAGCAGGGCATGGATGTGCAGCACAGTTGTGTAGCTTTTGCCTCCTAAGGAAGTTGAGGCTGAAAAAACAATGGAGGTGAAGTCAGGAGTGCAGAAGCCATGGGCCTCAGTCTGGGTGTGGGCAAGCCTGGCCTGAGTTTGGGTCCAGCACTGCATAAATCGGGCTTACAGGTTTCTTACAGTGGAGATGGGGAGCGGGAATGGCATGACGCTCTGGTGCCAGGTTCCCTCATGAGTCTTCCTGCAGCTATAGCCTTGTTGTCCATCAAAAACACCCAAAACCCCTTTGGAAACATCTGCACCCCATGGTAAAGAGTTTAGGCAAACCAGTAGATGTAGCGAAAGATTGGAAGATGATAGAAAGTTGGACTGCAGGAAAGCAGACACCAGGAAAGACTAAAGACAAGATGCTATGAGAAAGAAAAAAAAATCCAAAATAAGGACAATGGTGGTGCCTAAAAAGAGAGAAGACAAGAAATTCACCATGACCAAGTAAGCCGTGCTCCAACCTTTAGAAAGGTCGCTGTGCTAAGAGAACGAGTTATATGGATTTAGAGTTTGCGTATCAGTTTAGCCTGTTTAGAGGAAAAAGTATATTAATAAGAGAAAAAAAAGATCTTCCTGTGTTTTGGATGGAGAGATGTTGACCTGTACCAATAGACCTAAATCCAGAAAAAATCCATTTTCCCAGAAGAAGGAAAGCATGGGAATGTAATTTAGATTTCCACTAGCAAGGATGTGGCCTCTACTGGTTGCCCCATGGCTTTTTCCTTCCAATCCCCTTTTTTCTCATCAAGACACTGAATGGGTCCAAATGCTTTCTAGTGCATCCTTGCAGTGTCTCCATGGTGGGAAGTGTGACCATGTTCAAGTTGAATGTCTCCAGCCAAACTATTGAAGGACTTTTGCTTGCCTGTGGAAATAGCCCTTCTGGCCTGAAAAACTCTCGACAAGTTTCTGGCTGGGTTGCTAGTCGGGGAGCAATGTTGGCTTGCTAGCCTGACCAAAAACTCGCATATCTGCCAGCTGCTGCGTTTGCAACATATATTTTTGCTGGGGTGAAAGGCAGGGATTTCTGTAGTGTGACAAGCCCCACAGCCCCAGACCTGCCTTGGCTATTCCTTTACTTGCTGGTGCATCCTTCGCTCTCTGTGGCCAGGAGGCCTCTTTCTTTCTCTCTCTCGGCGCCTCGGGTTTCTTGGGCTTCCTGGGTGGTGGTGGAGTTGTGATGTCTTGAATACCAATAGTGAAGCTGAACATATGTGAACCTTTCCTAATCCTGCTAATCTTCCTTCAAAAACCTTTCTGAAAGTGTAGGCAACATCCAGATTTAAAAAAAAAAAAAAAAAAAAAAAAAAACTACTGAGCATTTTAATGACAAATAATCTTTGTAAAGGGGGAGGGTTTTTTTTTGCCTCAGCTAGAGATGGAGCTTATGAACTACAGCAGGTAGAAATAACTGCTGTATTACCTCATGTAATCTCCACTATTCAGGGTCAGATTAGGCCTGAAAGCGAGGAGAAATAGACTTCTTTTTTAAACTGGGGACTTTGTCCCCACAACGGCTATTAGGCAGTAATTAGTTGTGACACAGAATTAAGGGCAGCACAATGGTGACCAGAGCCTTGCAAGTCCTTTGAAACAGATTGCAGGAACTGAATAGATGCTACTTACTTTTTTTTTTTTTTTTTTTTTTTTTTTTTTTTTTTTTTTTTTTTTTTTTTTTTGGTTCTGCTCAGATGTAGGAGTTATTTGCCTCCCTCTTCCCCCATCTTCTTTGCTAGGTTGGATGTTGTATCCATCAGGCAGGGAACTGGAGTGAGACAGAATCCGGGAGCTTCCTCGTGCTGCTGGTGGCCGGCAGCCGTTTCGTGGGGCGGATGAGGTGACAGCCCCATCCTTGATCTCATTAGCTGCAATATTGTCGCAATGGCTGGGGGCTTCCATTGACATCCGGATGCCTTGGGACTTCCTGGAGCTTTGGAAGGGAAAATGAGCCCTAATGAAGCCGTGTGATGCACAGGGGCGACGGGGCTGGCCCAGCCCATTGTGCAACGGTGTGAGCGTCTGGCACTGTCTCTTCGTGCCATCAGCACATCCCGTCAGGAAGTGCTGGGCAGCACCCACATCCCCGTAGGAGTCCCTGTGGCGCACGGATGCTAGCGTTGCCTCTCAGGTGTTCACAGCGGAGCTCACAGCTGGCCTCTGCAACATAGATTACAGCCAGATGTGAACCTGCAGCTTTTAGGAACCGGGAAATTGATACTGCGGGAAATTGATACTGCGAGCCTTTGGCAGCACGGGGATGAAGGATCGTGCTGCAAGTCTTCAATCTAATCAGCAGCCCCGGCAGCCCCGTTACGTCGCCCTCTCCGAGGCGGCAGGGTGCAAAGCGCTTGCTCAGCAATAATGTGATAAACTGTTCTACACCCCGGTCCGTCTGGCAACAGAAAGGTGTCAGGGAGGTTGAGTCATTGCACCAAGCGAATCCCTTGGCCCCAGCCCCTCAAGGCGCTGAGGACACGAGGTGTGCGTGGCGCGCAAATCCGAGGACTGCGAACTCAGGGCTCGCGCCGACTTCATGCTGAGCCACCTCCACCAGCGTGTGGCCTCGGAGATCTGCCCGGGCCCCGCGCAGCACGGTCGTCACCCCGCGCCGCGGATACCCTGCTCGCACCTGCCTGGCAGGGAAGGGGCGCGGGAGCGGAGCACCCACACGGTGCGTGGCACGGCCGTGGGCACCTGCCCACAGGCACGAGCTGACGAGAGCACAAGCTGACCAGAGCGACGCGCTGCGTTGGTGCCCCATCGACTCGGGGCCTGGCTGTAGGGGGTGGATGCTCTAGTCCCTCCCAACCCCACAAAGCAGAGCTGCCTCCATAAGGGATATAGCTGTGCTGCATTTTTCCCCGACAGGCAACATGAGCACTCTTGTGCATTCATCAAAGTTCTCTATCTGCCTCCCCAAATGAAAAATACCTAGAAATATCAGCCTACAAATATGCAGGGATCATTGAAACAGTCATTTTCTAACCTGAGAAAAGGCCGTTCTTTCATATCTGCACCAGTCCATCTTCCCTGCCCTACACATGGTCAAAAGGAGGCACATGATTGAAATGGGAACTTCACATCTTCTCTGCACGTAAGGAAAGAATTCACCTGCAGAGCCAGGAGGGATCTGTTAGCGCGTGCTCGGCGATACCTTCTAATGGAGCCGCTGAACATGTTGCAACAAGGAGACAAATTATAGCAGGCAGTTAAATTAGAAACAAAGGGCCAGGTTTTGTTAGCCTTCTCCGTGCTGAAAAGTGCCTCATTCCTGGAGTAGTCCTGCAGATTTCAAAGCCAAATGAAATCACTTGAAAGAGAGATGAACAAAACTGGCAATATGCTGCAGTACTTAGGACTGTAATTTGTTAATTTTTCCATAGTAAATTAATTAAAAGCAGCATCTTTGATGTAAGCATATATTAACATGAGATTTTTTTTTTCTCCATTGGATATTGATTCCACAAAATATTTCAAGTTTGGTTTTGGTTAAGTGAAGAGCCTTTAATATTTCCAGAAGCATAAAAAAAAAGACTGTTAAAAGTAGAATCTTGAAACTGGTGTTTCCCTCTTTGCCAATTGCAAACCAGACTACTCCTATTGACACGAGCAGGCATCTTGCCAGCAGTCTCAGCAGATGTGATCAGGCCCCTTCTTGCCCGTGAACAATTTTTTTCCTTTCTTCCAGTGTAAGCGCGCATTCAGAGCGCCGGGGAGCTCGGCGGCCGTGTCCTGGCTCTCAGCGCTCGCCACAATGTGGGCACGCTGGAAGGGCAGAGTCTGACCTCGGGGCAACCTCTAGCCTTGACTTCCCACATTAATCTCGGAACCTCTTGACTTGGCCAACTCGTCTCGCCTGTCCGTGCTGCAGCATTAGCATGTGTGGTCGCCTTGTTCTGCTCCCGCCTGCCAGCGACTCACTTTGGGTACGGGGTTTAAATGGTTTATTTGTGGGCTGTGCTGCTTTGTACTGTTTGGGGAGTTTCGGGGCGCCTTCTAAGCAACGGCTCTGCACCCTCCGAAATGCAGCATCTCTTAGGCTTTAAACCAGGGCTCAGCTTGCAGGGGAGATCTCCGAGCTCTCGCTAAACACGTGCGGCTAAAGCTGCGAGCGGGACAACCAGTGCGACGCTACTGACATCTGCTTGCGCGCCCCGCGCCTGGGGGCCGGACCTCCATCCCAGTCGGATTATGCGCGGCAGACATCCCGCATCCCGGGCTGCGAGTGGGGACGTGCCGGGATGCTGAGGTTAAGCGTCTCATCCGTGAGAGCGGACCGCCCTGCCCGGGATGCGCGTCCTGCCGCAAGGGGAGGTGACCTCCTCCGGTCCGTCCCAGCCCCGCTCCTCCGCGACCGCGTGCTGTCTTAGCCTCTATCAACAGGTACTAAATATGTCAGGGACCGAAGCAAGAATTCAGAGATTTACCCTCAAAGGTTTCGTTGATTTATCTTCACTATAAATCTATTTCTTTTGAGTGATCTGAAATTGATTTCAGGCTCATTGCTCCGTTCCCCCATTTGGTTGTAATTTGGGAATGTCAAGGAAATTGTGTTGAAAGAAGAAGATGAGCTGATATGAAAAGGGATTATCTGTCCCATATGGGTAGAAGATGCTAGTGCGGGGGAGAAGGGAAAAGCAAATGTTTGTCTGTACGTGTTTGCACATGTGCAGTGTTGGGCAGGAGTGGTCTTCCAAGAGGAAAAGAAAAATCAAAGGAAAACTGTTAGCTCTCTAGAGTGATCTCATGAGAAGTTAGTGGCTTCACAAAGCTAAGACTATCTGTTGGGCAGGCAAGGATATACAGACAAGCATCCTCACATGTCAAATTTAAGTATCCAGCATGTACTATTAAAGTTTCAAGCTAGACTTCTTGGCTTCTCAGGAGAATCCACACAACCGAAAGAATGAATTGAAGCCTCCTGTTTTAGGTCTCTCAAGAAGTTATGAAGTATGCATTGAAAGAAATGCTTTCTCATTTTTAATGCTTTTCATTGGCATTCACTAGATGCAATGGGGCAAACTTTTGCAGCTATGTATTACTCAGAAAAACAGGGGAAGAATCTTCAATGCATGCCATATCCCCTGCGGATTTTCTACATTCTGAAAAGGGGCTGGCACTTGAGTTTGCTGTGTCTCAGAGACCCTGAATCTTCTCCACTGCTCATGTAGTCTCTGCACCTCGGCATCCCATTTTTGCAGGTGCTGGTGACCAGGTTGTGAGGTGGCTTTTGCTCCTGGAGCACCTCAGTGCTTAACCAGTCCTATTTTCCCTTTGTCTCAGACCACCATTTAAGTTGCGATTGCCCAGTACAGCTGCCAGTGCCCAGGTTTCTGCCACCAGCCTGTCCAAGTCTATCACGTGTAGACTGGGATAGCCCCAGGTGTGCCCTGTTTCTGGCTGGAAATTTTGCCTGAGTGGATTTTGTGCCTCGGACTTGCTGCAGATGGGGTAGCGGGGTTTCAAGAGTGGGCTGCCCACATCCTGGCTGAGCACTGGCCCCATCCAGGCGTCATGAGCCGTTTCCCGTTTCGGCTCTGCGTGTTCAGGGAGACACTCAGCTTCCACATGGCTTGTGTACTATTTTAAACATGCCATGCACAAAACAAATGTTTGCAGAGATTCAGCTGTTTGCTTTGGAATACATTTGAAAAAAAAAATTGTCACCCCTTCCAAGGATCATTGCTCTAGGGAACTGCAAGAAAACTAGCAAATTATCAATAAGGTGAAAATTCTTCCCACAGCTAGTTTTAGCTGACTCTAATGAGATCAGTTGTGCTGGACACATTGGTTAGGATCTCTTCCCCTGCTAATGCTCCTGCTCCAGTGGCATTTTTCCCTAGGAGCTATTTCATAGAGGTCTTTCTGCACAGCAGAGAGAGGCAGGGTAGCCATCCTAGTAGCTGTTGCTGTGCTGTATTTCCCATCCCTTTCCTGCCACAGGGATGGCAGGTGCAAAGAAGAATCAGGTGCAGGGACGTGTCGAAAACTAGACCTGAGGATAAGGCTTAGAGTGCCCTTGGAATTGCATGTTACCTCCAGTCTGGATGGGATGGTATTTCCAGCTGTCCCACTGTCTTCTTGGTGTTGGAATTGAGAAGAAAAATAGCTCGGGGCCCTTCCTGTCAGGGACCTTGGAGTCACTCTTGCGGAGGGTGCTGCATGTTGTGGGCCCTGCTGGCTGCTGGCTGGGACCGTGTGATTCCTGCTGCGGGTGCGGTGGCTTGGAGATGCTGACACCCATTTCCTGACACTTCCCAGGGGCATCCCTGATGGGAAGTTAAGATCAGCACAGGCTGTAATGCTGCAGCTTCTCAATCCAAGCTGTTTGGAACCCAATCCTCCCACCTTTCGCCCTCTGTCCTGCAGGTGCTGCCATGTGTCAGCCCTACCCATGCACAGGGGAGCAGGGTAACTGGGACATGTGGTGGCTTGTCCCTCCCAAAGTTATGCATCTGGCAGGACTAGTTGGGCCTGCAGCCACAGCAGCCATGAGGTATTTGTCTGAGTCCTTAGTTCTTCAAGAGCAGCCACCAAGGGCATCTCTAGTAGACGAGGACCTACTTCTGCATGTGGTTGGTTCTAGCACTTCAAGCCCATGTAAGCCCGAAGGAAGCATCTCCTACCTGTACAGATGCGGGAGAATAGGGGACCCCGGCTGAGACCCACCTGTGCCACGGCTCCTGGGGGAATGATGCCCCCAGCATCATTCACAACTGTCTTGGCAGGGAACCCAGTTGCTGATCTGCGACCACTTATCTCCTAAAGCTCAACTTCTTTCTCTGACTCTTCCCTCCAGCCATGATTTCCCAATCTTCTTCCTTTCCTCCTTTAATATGGTCCCTGCACCACACAAAATCACACAATCCCTCGCTGTGTTTGGACCAGCCTCAACTTCTTAGTACCCAGTGGCAAGAGGGAGAAGACCCTTGTCAGGGCACATTACCTGCTTTCCTTGGCTCCTTTCCATCCTGAACACCCAGGTAGGTTGTGTGCATTAAAGGTAGTGTGGGAAGGTATATCCCCTTATAAGTTTTCATCCCCCACTGGCTAGCATTCTCCTAGCTCCCACTTTCTACCCACAGTCCTAGCCTTGCCTGAGGAAGAGGGGATTTGTCACTCTGCTTAGCCTAATGCCAAGTGAGAATCCATCTTACACATATGTATCCTCTGTCTTTTTCCCACTGTCATTCTCATGACATGGAGCCGGGCTTCACTCCTTATCTGATGTGCCCTCAAGATCCTCTTTCAAAGGTGGGATTCAGGATGCTCCTGCACAGGCAGAGCTCTCCCACCCAGGTGGTCTAGGGAAAGCTCTGTGCCAAGGAGCATCAAGCTAAATAACAAAGATATAATATTAAATGCAAGAAAGACTGTGGGGTTGTCTAGTCTTGCATACACTTGGTAAAGGGAAAAAATATGTGTTTGATATAAAGAAAACTCCGGCCAAGAGAAAAACCTGTGAGCCAGATTGCACCTAAAAGCATTCTGCTCCACTGGGTAAAAAACAGAGCAAAACGAGACAGAGTATGTGTCTGTACGCCCCGCGTTACCTTGTTGAGGCTACTGTGCTCTGTTGAAGTGAAGTCAGGACATGAACAGGGAAATCAGTGCAATTTCCCAAGGCCAACATGGAGTGTGAGTGTTTTGAGTCTGTAGTTGGAACGATGTTCCTGAAGGCATCTAGGTGGTGAGAAGGCAGCTAGGAAGAGGTGGTGACCTGGTAGAGATGGCCTCTGCTCACAGAGACTGTGAACAGTCCCTTAGAGTCAGTGAGGCCTCAAGCACTGAAAGACGCTTTGCAGAGGTTGCCCTGGGCGGGTTATTCAGAGCGAGTCAGGGAATATGAGCATGAAGCATCTTCTCACTTGGCCATTAAAATGCATGCTGGTGTCTACCCCTAGAAAGCACATCAAAGAAGGACCCTCTCCTTCCTGACCTATAGTTCTGTGTGTCTGCTAAAACACGTCCTTTATTAAGGTAAGCTTGAAAAAAAGAAAAAAAGAGAATATTTCTTTAAAAAGTAACAATTTCTGCAGGATTGAAAATCAACTTGCCTCCATCTGGTGGAGCTCTCCTTGCTGTTCCCATGCCCAAGAGTTCCTAGTCCTGCTGTTGTAAAATGATGAGCCTTAGGAAGCTGCTGAAATTCCAGCTGATACCTGGAGCAGTCCTGACCTTGGATTTGGGAGGTCTGGGTAGGGCTGAGAGCTCCCCTGGCACCTCCACCTTTCCAGGACAGGATAATGGCATTCAATTTTGTGTGGCAGCAGGGATAAAATAGGAGAGAAAATGCATAGTCTGTGCTTAATGCTGGAGAGGCGAGATCCAAGGCTGATAGTGTTATCTTTCTGGACGCTACATTATAGGTCCTGTGTTTCCAGGCTGGGAACAGTTCCCTAAGCAAACATATTTGATGGACATGCACAGTCTCTTAGCTGAATTCGCTCATGCCCATCTGTTGCGATGGCAGAGTGCCCGCTGTCAAGTCGATGAGATGCTGGCCGCAGGGCATAAACACCAACCAACCGCAGGTTTACATGGGCAGCCGGCGTAATCGTCTAAACATTCTCTGTCTCTTGGGACTCTGCATCTCTGGCCAGTGTTGCCCCAGCCTTGCTGTTTTTTTCCTTACGTGCCACCAGTTTAGGATACCAACCTCAAGGCGGCTGCCATGGGGGCAGGCAGGAACGACTGGACCTGCATCCCTGCTGCTCTCTCCCATGGAGGAACAGGAGGGATTTTTCCTTGGGAAAACAGCTCATGGGCTTTGCTGTTCAGTGCTGACACAGGAGCAGGGAGGAAATGTTTATTTCCCTGTGGAAAACTGTGGTCTTGAGGAGCTTTCTGAGTAATGGCACGGTTGCTTAGCAAGAAGGCTTGTAATACCTGCATTTACCAAGCAAAGGGAAGCTAAGGGAGGGCACGTATGGTATGTATCTGCCTATGTAATCACCTGCCTGTATGATCTAAACCAAACTCTTCTATATCAGAGTATTTACTTGGAAAGATGCCACCAGGTTAACTGTGCTGCTATGGATTTTGCTTGCTCTTTAGCTGTTCAAATAGCTCAAGCCAGAGCAATGTTTTGGGAAAAATCTCCTTCCCTTGCCCCACAGCCTTGAAGTCCCTGTTTACAGGACTCAGCATTTATCAAAATGGTGGCTGCTGGTTTGGGTTTCTTCTCCAAAATAGTCATGAGATCATGGGAGCACGTGGAAGACACCAATGCCCATGGGCAGGGAGGCATCAGTGCTACCAGAGCCAATGCCATGGCTGAGCTCAGAGGCCACCAGTGAGATGTGTGGTGTTAGGTCTCTGCTTTGAACCACGTCTTGGATACCCTTAAGGGAGAACCTGCCCCTAAATGTAGGAGTTCATTTGCGTTTTAGACGCAAATCAACTCCTCTCCCAAATAAACACTTATTGGCTGTGCTTGGCATCAAGCTGTGAGCCAGGTAGATGTGTGTTCAGTGAAGAGCAAGAAGACTTTTTCGATTTATTTGGGGCACTGTTAGAAAAGCAGCCCAGCACATTTTTAAGCTTGGCAAGCATGGGGCAAAAAGGGATGCCAAAGGAATTCACCACTGCAGTGCCAGCAATGCTGACACTTAATGCACTGCGTAAACTTTCTGATATTTCTAATAAACCATTACTGTTATGTGCCTACAGCAGCCAACATCTATAATTGTAATGACTGCATCATTACTCTACTGGAGCTGAAAACCGGCCTAAGCCCAGTGAAGTCAATAGAGTCATTTTTATAGTAATGATGATGACATCTGAGCAACATTCAGAAAAGCATTTAGAAATATATTTACCTGATCTGCACCAGACATTTGTCAGCTGCCAGCACAAGATGTAATTCCAATATTGTATTATGGTATATATATGATATTATGGTATATATGATATTGTAAGTTCTAAAATGTCTTATTTTTCCACTGAAAAATTTGTTTAATTATTTAAACTTCACACAATTGTCACTGATTTGGGAGCTGTGCATGTATGTATAATAAATATTCACCCAATGGGTCACATATATACTTTGTAAAAGTGCACCAGCTAACCTGAGCATCTTAGAAACTAGAACATGGTCAGGAAGTGCCTGAATGCAATTAAATCATTCAGCTGTGTAGAAGATTACCTGATTTGTCTTAGCTAAGGATCTGACTTCCTACCTGGGACAAAGGTTGGGAACTCAGTTGCCTGCCTTGCACAAACCAGGGATGGAGATGAGTTTTCCTGTGTTCCCCCTCCCAGAACTTGCCCCAACTGTGGCTGCAACATGCAACTTTTAGTCATGATAAAGCAAAGAGGATGGGTTACTCTTGCTTTTCTTTTTTTTTTGTAACATCCAATGCACATTAAGCGTGGTAAGTTGTGTATGAGTGTGAGTGAAAAATAGGGGAAAATCACTTGGTGGTGCGCTGTGGGGTGCCAGTATTTTAATATTGCATGTGTATCTGTCTAGAGGGCTTCATATCAAAGATATTTAACTTTATGTCCAGACAAAGAAACTCCACTGCAGAGAACTTTTTTGTTTTGCTTTTATTTATTTATTTTTTCTCCTTGGGGAAGAGTGAGAGTCAGTAGCGCTGGGCTGTGTCTCCTCTGGGGATGCAGAACTTCTCGATGAGCTCTTTACGACTCCCTGCCAAGCGAAACATGGCATTTTTATAGAAAGAATCTTCTAACAGCTCTTAATATGAAATAAATGACGGCATTACTTTTTCCTGTTGTCAGCAGCTTGAATTAGCGCATCTGTTTAGGCCATTGCAGCATACTGTCAGTGTAAGATACATAAAACTGGTACTACTTTTTTTTTAAAAAAGAGAGGTGTCTAGCTTTTTCTTTCTTTCTTTCTTTTTTTTTTTTTTTTTTTTTTTTGTAAGTAATAATAGGGTCAGGCAATAAAATGCTCAGGCTGCACTGGTTTCGGTGCAGAATTCCCGCACTCCAAGGCTGAATGCGCCCTTCCCAAGGCGTGACCTACCGGGAGTGAAGCATCCTAATTTATTGGCGGGGCGCTTCCTTGGGGTTTTTGTTTTACTGGTAATTTACAATGCGGCCTGCCCTCCTATTCACCTTTCCCTCTTCTCAAGTAGGTGAACACAATGCAATTGTCTTCACCGCGCAAGAGGGGATGCTTGCTCCGAGTGTGCCCCATTAATTGGTGCGCTGCGCACAACTGACAGGAGCGCGGTGCGCGTGATTAGCGGCACCAGACGAGAGCCATTAGCAGAATGGAGAGTGTCATCTTCAGAGCACAAATATTTTCCCTGACCATAATACCCTCTTCAGGGGACCTGAAGTGGACCTGCATTGTCACAGGCGCTGCCGCTCCCACCGCCGGCCCGTTCTTCGAGGCCGCTGCAGGCCAGCAAGGGATGGGGAGGAGGGATAGGGCAGATAGGAGGGATAGGAGGGGTGCTTTGGGCAGGCAGTAGGAGTGCAGCAGCTCCAGAGAGCCCAGTGTTTGGGACAGGGTGCTATTGCGCTTTGCTCCACCCCTGGACAACCCTTCTTTTTGAGTATATCCCAAAGCCTGGGGAAGGGATATCCTGGATATCCTGGCCTCATCCCAGTTTCTCCCAGCAGTGCTTATGGGAGGGCTAGGATAGTATCTACATAACAGATACTATCTATGTATCTGTCTCTCTATTTTTTTTTATTTATTTTTTTCTTGCCATTCAGGTCCCAGGAGAGAGGGGAGCCTGCGGGCCAGCGCTGGGAGGGGGCGGCTGCCCGTGGGGGCCGGCCGGGACCCCGGCCTCTGCTGGTGGCAGAAGCACCGGGCAGCCGGGAACAGTGGGGGCATTGTGCGGCGGCACCATACCACCCAGCGCTTTCCTACCTCGGCGCTTCGGCGGGCTCGCCGGTTTTGTTTCCCCTCAAAAGAAAGCCTGCGCTCCTCCTCGGGGGGGAGAACAGGAGGAGGAGGTGGGGGGGATGTTCCTACCGCTTCCTCGAGCACGGGGCTAGGGCAGGAGTGGGGGGTAAAGGGAAGATTGATGGGAGAAAGTTCACCTAGAAAACTGGGATAAATTTCTGGCCGGCTAAGGCCAGTTGTTGCATTGTGCGGGGGCCATGTTTTTTGTTAATTATCTCTCACTCTCGCCTTTTATCGAGGGAGCTGGCAGCAAAGCGCAGAGAAAGGAACAGGATATAGAGGTCAGTGGGTCCCGCTTGGCCACCTAAGTGTCCCATTTTAAATGCGAGGGGCGAGCAAGGAGCCCGGTGAGTTTTCCGAGCATGGGGGCGGCAGGGAAATGGGGACCGCCAAAACTATAACTCTGGGCAGCCCGCTGACTTGTACCTAAAACTCCCATCGCCGAGTTAGAAAAGGAGAAAGAAACACTGGAAAGGGACTTTTTCTTTCTTTCTTCTTTCTCTCTCTCTTTTTTCTTTAATGAAGGAAAGTTGCTTCCAACAAGAACATGTTGTCAAGGAAATAAACCTTAGCTAGGGGAGGCATTAAACACACAGCTGCTGGACTTGGCTGGGCCTTAGACACTGGTGGCAATGACAATGACGCTTAGTGGCAGCAAACCAGATCTAAACATAAATAGGACTGCCTGAAAGGAGAGGAAATGGAACAAAACAGTTCCTTGGGTACCACTGGCAGAGGAATAACATCAATTTCGATTAAAAAAGCGAAAGAATTCTCCTGTTTCCCCACATTAGTAAAGGCATGCAAATTCATAACGCACCAACAATGTACCTTTGAAATGCAGCTGCACCCCACAAACAGGGCCTTTCTCCACGCAGAGAAGCAGCCCTGTTTTAAGCAGAAAGAAAACAACTATTGAAAAAGCCACAAGAGTCTGCAACAGTGGGGAGGGGGGTTTGGGAGAGGTGGAGGAAATGTGTTCACTTTGGCAGATGCGAGGGAGCAGTTTTCTTTTTTTTCATATAACAGCGCCTTTGGGGACAGCCATTTCCAAAAGTCAGGATGGCTGCGCAGTTCCCTGGACCCTCCAGCAGGTCCTTTGGCAGCAGACAGCTGTTAGCGATGCTGGATGTGGATAGGGGATCTCCATGGTGTGGGGGCGCAGAAGGATTGCGGCAGCTCCTGGGGTAGGTAGCACAAATCTTGTTTCCTACAAGGTCCCTGTATTTTCCCCATCCTTCCCCTGAAGGATTTCTCTTCTTGGCAATGATGCATCCCTGAGGCCTTAGGCCACTCCAGGCTACATGGCATGGTGCTTCAGTCATAGTCAACGGTTATGCACACCTCTGCCATTAGAAACGTAATGGAAAATGCATGCAGTTCTTCTGCATGATGTGTCGTGTCCTCATGTCACCCCTTGCATGATGCAGATTGACAGAAGTTACC
Source organism: Crypturellus undulatus (assembly GCA_013389825.1). Classification (NCBI taxonomy): domain Eukaryota; kingdom Metazoa; phylum Chordata; class Aves; order Tinamiformes; family Tinamidae; genus Crypturellus; species Crypturellus undulatus. The sequence goes on along the minus strand of VWPW01001141.1, from coordinate 190,792 downwards.
TGAGCAGCAAGTAACGGTATTGTTGTCACTGTTGTCATCCTTTAACTCCAAGGGAGCAAGACCTATAAATATACATATGTGTACATATATATATATATATATTTAAACTGAAACAAGCAAACCTGAGCTTGACTTAGGTAGGGAGCTTTTCTCACCTTATTTCTTTGTTCTGGGATTCCCTTGCAGGGGGAGGTATTGGCCAATTTGTTGAAGAGCAATACCGACCGTTTGCTCTTACAGGCAGCTGCCAAACACTTGCTGAGATGCCTCTAAGCAAAATACTGGCATTAGCCAGCAGGATCCCACTCTGGGAGGGTGCACCCCTGGGGCTCCTTGTTGAGTGTGTGTGGTAGGCTACTTCTCTTGTGCAGTTTTGCAATTATGGGAGATCAGTCAGTCCAATTACATTTCATCCTGGCTGTACAGGCTCGGTGAAAGCACAGGGTATGTCAGAATGCTTAAGCTTGCTGCACGAGCTCCTCTTCAAAAGTCATGCGTATCTCAGGTTGCTCTTACAGAGCCTTGGTCTGAGGAAGATCTTGGGTTTTGGCTAGTTCTCTTGAAGGCAGGTTTTGCTTTTGAGGTTGCCTCATACCCATTGCAAACCTTCCACTAGAAATGCGTGCTATCGGGTTTGTCATCTTCACTTGGTTATCAAATTTGTCTTCATCACTCGATAGAAACTCTTTGGTAAGAGGACCAGGCAGAGCCTGTCATGAAAACACTGCAGTATTTATGTCCAGCAGACAATGCCATAATTATTGGTCAACGATAAAAATGAATAGCGGTCTGTTGGTGAGTCACTGCTTTCTAGTCCCTAACTGATTGAAAGCTCTTGCCTTGTCCTACTGCCCACCATGGTGACAGTTGGATCGCCGGCTCTGAGCCTGTTAGCCCTGGTGACATCTGACGACTCTTAATTAATCGGCAGTTTTGTCGCCCTTGTGCTGGTTGTCTGCACGGAGCAGCGTGACTGGGAGCTTTGTGTGGGCACCGCAGCATGGGCAAGCGGACGTGATGCCGGCCGTGTGCGGGGGCACGGGGGACGTCTGCTGAGGGGCTGGAGGTGGCAACAGCGCCCATCGGAGGGATGTGCTGCCCCAGCTCTGCTAGAGGTCCCGGAGTCGGGCTGGCAAGCAGCAGGGAGGAGGGACCTGATTCAGCTCCAGCCCTGGTTTGCAGAAGACTCCTGCAAGTCAGTCCTGAAATACTTGAGGAATGAGATGCCAGGCTAGCTTAAATGTGTCTCCCCGCGATGGCCCAGAAAACCTTCTTCTGCAGCTGAGCAGAAAGCTGACGTATCAGGCCCCACCTGAAGCCTAGAGGCTCTGTTGCCAGGGCCCCAGGGGCTGGGGAGTCCCCTATCTTGGTGCTGGCACCTAGGGTGCAGGTGTCCATGTGGACACTCATGCCCTTGTGGCCTTCACTTGCCAGTGATCCTGGCTGTAAAGGGCTGCCCAAACGCAGTAGGCGAAAGCTGCCCAAAAGGAGCCGAACAGAGAAGCAGACACACATGGTTACGATCACGTTCGTCTGGCCGAGGAGCTGCGCCTCCCCCTGTTAGATGTTTCCAGACGTGATCACTGCAGTGTGCCCCACCTGAGGGGAAAGCAAGTGCCATCAAGCTGCAGGGGGGATGAGCGGGGACAGTTTGACGTTTGTGCACGACAGGGTCAGGACATCTTGTCACGGCGGTGTGCCGTGCGCTGCTCCGCTTCCCTGCCAAACACCGGATGTAAATGAGGGCTGGCTGCAGCGGGCGCTCACGAGAGCCCACCTGGCTCCGCGCCTGCGCTCTCCGGGGCCAGGCTGAGGCACCCAGCAAGGGGCAGACCCCTGCAACGTGGGCCTGGGACGGCCTCGCTCTTCCACCGCAGATGGAGTGGTTGGCTCGCTGACCCAGGGACCATAGTGATGTTTGGGAGATGAGGTCTGCCGTGCTTCTCCTCAGTGAGGAGCCATGAGGAGTCTGGTCTTCTCACCCACTGCCTCCTGGAATAGTGGGAAGCTGCAGGCAGTCACCTCCCTGTCCCAGCTGGGTCATGTCAAGNCTGGCTCCGCGCCTGCGCTCTCCGGGGCCAGGCTGAGGCACCCAGCAAGGGGCAGACCCCTGCAACGTGGGCCTGGGACGGCCTCACTCTTCCACCGCAGACGGAGCGGTTGGCTCGCTGACCCAGGGACCATAGTGATGTTTGGGAGATGAGGTCTGCCGTGCTTCTCCTCAGTGAGGAGCCATGAGGAGTCTGGTCTTCTCACCCACTGCCTCCTGGTCACCTCCCTGTCCCAGCTGGGCCATGTCAAGTGCCACGGACCTGGAGAGCTTGCCCCTTTTGCCTGGTGGTGGGTTCTCTGTGAGGAGAGACAGCCTTATGAAACCCTCTTACTAATGTGAGGTATTTTCTGGCGTCCATTCAGCTCTAAAAGAGCTCTCATGATGTGAAATTCTGGCCTTGGGCTTCTTCAAGCAGTCTCCTTCTTGCAGTTTTATTTTCCTTAGGAACTGAGTGTATCTGTGTCTTCTGAACTTGATATTCACAGGGATTCAGAGGGAATCCAAAGCTCGTGAAGCTCAACATCTCTGATGAGTTTCTGTTGCTCCCTTCTCTTTCAAAATTCATCTGCTTTGTTGCAAACTGTGTTATTTGTTCACAATTGTTTAATTATATGCAACAGAGCCCTTCACATACTGGGCAGTTTCCATGCGGAGAAGAAATCTCTCTGGACTCCCCAAAGGGCCCCATATTGGGACACTGTGTTAGAGCTATGCTGAGCTCGATCCATGATTATGCCAGTAATCGAGGGGATTTAGAGAAACTATCAAGTGCATGGAAAGACCTTTAGTGCTTTTATGCAGCTGAGCTTTCCCAGCGCTGTGCTCATGCTCTGGTAGCCCTTCTCAGGGATGTGAGCTATGCCATCAGCTTCTGAAAATGCTCCTAATTGCATCCAACCTCCTCCTCCTTTCTGAACTCATATGCAGTGCTTTCTCCCCCATATGGTTTTCCTGTTTTATCTTTCAAACTCTCCTTTCTTATTACATAGGGTCTCTCCCTCTCCTGTATGTGCCTTTCTCCATGCTCAGCAAAGGGACAAGGTGCTTTCATCAGCGTGTGACCATTCAGTGTGCAGAGCTGCTCTGCCTCTCCACCAATACCTGCTTTGGTCTCTAAGGAGGAATACAACCCGCCCTTCCTCACAGAGCTGCTTTGGAAATGTCCTGATGCCTGCCCTTTTATTCGGAGGGTGTTCTCAGCTGTTTACGTTTTGCCCAAGGCCCTAATCCCATACATGGGTGCTCTAATGCAGGCTGCCAGAGAGGCAGGTGCTGCGGTGGCATCTTTGGGATGATAGGGTGCAGGGGATTGGTGTTTCATGCTGAAATCTGCACCAGTCTTTGAAATCATGGGAGCTGCACCTCTCTGCCTCAGCCACGGATGTGGTAAATTGGCTATGAGGAGCTTGCACATCCCTGCCTGGTTACCAGGTATCCTTTGGGATTATTTTGATGCTGTGTGTATCTGTGCCCTCCCCCGTGCTCTCTTCCTTTCGCGTTTCAGAGATAATCTCTTCTGCAGAGAGAGAATTGGACCAGGCCTTTGCTCAGTATTTGTCTTTGCTAACCCCATGTATTTCTCTAATCCTGCTTGTTAATAAATGTTAATAAATGTTAATAAATGTTGGGACTCTCCTTTTGGAAAGAAACTTGTATTGGGAGCGTGGTCTGTGGAAAGGGAAAAGAATTGTAAGATCCAAATCAAAAAGACCCCTTTGTACTGCTTTTGGACTCTTTCTGTATTATCTTCTGTGTGTGTGTGTGTGTGTGTGTGTTTAATTTCTCATATTACCCTGGCCTTTTCTTGAAAGGATGGGGCCAAGCTCTTCTCGGTGACGACCAGTGACAGGTCAAGGGGTAATGGGTACAAGTTGAAATATAGGAAGTTCTATCTCCGTGTGAGGAAGAACTTCTTTCCTGTGAGGGTCACAGAGCCATGGACCAGGCTGCCTGGAGAGGCTGTGGAGTCTCCTTCTCTGGAGATCTTCCAAACCTGCCTGGATGCCATCCTGTGCCACGTGCTCTAGGTGTCCCTGCTGGAGCAGGGGAGTTGGACTAGATGATCTCTAGAGGTCCCTTCCAGCCTCAGCCAGTCTCTGATTCTGCAATTCTGTGNTGATCTCTAGAGGTCCCTTGCAGCCTCAGCCAGCCTCTGATTCTGCGATTCTGTGCAAATCCTCCCTGTGATATCGCAAATACTGTTCTGCACAGACAAATGTCTCTTTCCTAACCCAGTACCTACTGGTTGTATATCATATGCCCATCAGTTTGTCTTCCAGATGTGCAAACCCTTGGTCCTGCTCACAGGACCTGCAGATTTCCAGGCAGATTTCATACAAAGAGAGCATGGTCCTTCCCCAAAGTTCAAAATCAGCACAAAGAACTGAGATGGGAGAGAGTAAAGGAAAAAGCAACAATAATTAGTATGAAAACCTTATGTTTAGACTGCTTATATACATAAGTCAAAACTTCTATACACACAAGCTATACAATTCATGGGACAAAAAGAGTGTGAGGGCATGTACTAAGCAGATCTTTACTCGATGAAGAGTTTGTATATGTACAGAAATACATGATAATATGAAATCCTCCCCCATCACACCAGAATTTATGGTAGTCTTGAAAGGCAAAGGAGGAGCCTTTTCTGGGAGACTGGAAAGGCAAAATACCATTTTCATGTGCTTATTTTGGCCCTATACCAATAATTTCCTGTTGTAGGGCCCTTCCTTCCTTCCTTCCTTCCTTCCTTCCTTCCTTCCTTCCTTCCTTCCTTCCTTCCTTCCTTCCTGCCTTCCTGCCTTCCTGCCTTCCTGCCTTCCTGCCTTCCTTCTCCCCCCCTTTTTCTGTTTCTATGCTTTTTCTTTCTTTCTTTCCTTGCTTCTCTTTCTCCTTCTCTTTCTTTTTCTCTTTGTATACGTACGTACGTATGTATGAGATAATATGTATGGGATAATACACATGAATATATCCAGAAAATTAATCAGACATCAGTAGTTTGGAAAATGATTGCTACTTTTTAATATGTCCCTGTGTTATTTTGCTTGATGCTTTCTAGATAGTTTGAACACTTTTCTATTTCTCTTCCCTGTTGCTGTGCAGTAAGGTCTGATACTAACCCGAAGGGTAAAGACATCCCCATGCAAGTGTCTTGAGTCTGTTTCTTTTAACATTGTTTTGCTTTGTTAGGTATCTTTTAAAATAGGGAAAGATCTGAGCGGTGGCTAACCTGACCCCATTTTAATCTTGAACACTTGTTTTAAACAGAGGAAGTGCTGTGCAAATACTTAGGCATAAATTCCAGTCTCTGAAACACTCTGCTTCAGAAGAGGTTCAGTATATTTGCCTAGGTACTTAAATCAATTTAATGTAGCTCTCAGGCTTGAGGAGGAAGTTTGCAGCTGCACTAGTTTCAGCATCTTTGGTACACTTAAAAAGCTCCACAGTAGATAGCATTTATCTGGGGTTAAACCATGTCTTTTGTGCACAAAAAGTACAGCAGTGAATAAAAATGACTAAGTGCAGCTGTAAATCTCTACCAGTACTATTCAGAGAGCATGAACAAATCTACTTCCCATCATAAAAAGGAAAATCATCTTCCTTTAAGAATAGGGAGATACTGAGAAGTCTTAAAGTATATTACAGGAGCTTAGAGCTCTCAATGTGGGGGAGAAACTGGGTATATTATCCACAGAGCTAAGGAGATTATCAATGGATTTCACTCCCCAATCCTTTTTACAACACCCACCTCATTAGAATAAGTAACAAAGATGACATCACAGCACGGCCTAATTGATCAAAAAGAGCTCGCTTAAACGGTGTCCAGTCCCGCTTATGCATTCACTGCCATTTTGCAGAAATTCAGCTTCGGCTTTGATTGAGCCCCTGGAAAGTTTTAGTATGAAATCAAACTAGCATTCTTAGTATGCAAAGCTTTGCCCAGTGTCCTGCTTTGGTAAATGGCCTCCATTAGCATGCAGATTGACTGGGGATTACCAGAAGGTTTCCCAAAATAATCATCAGAAAATGTCCTTATAAAGGGTCCTTTTCCCCCACTCTGGGTTAGGCTATAACCATCACACAGTCTTCTCTCCTTCTATTTGAGTGCGGTGTCCAGAAGAAGTACCCAGCTAAGCAGCAAGCTTGATGCATTGTCCCTGGATGGTCTAAATACGGCTGTTTTCTCTAGTTACACTTTGGACAGGCACTTTGATTATGAGTGGAAACAGTGGATGAAATTATGGGCTTATGCAAATCAGGGTGAATTTTACCAGTGATTCCTGTACAGCTTTATACTGCTGCCTGGGATTTCACTCTATCTTTAATACAATACCAAAAAAGTGGTGCGGGTGTAGATATATAAAGTAAATACTCAATATTTTATGTACTCTTGTATTTACTTGCTACATTATTTCTGAAATTATCCCCTCTTAAATAAGGAAGAGGGAAGTTTTGCCAGCACCCAGTTCCTCATGCTGTGTCTCGCGTGAGTAATTTCAGCCCATGAGCACTTCCCATGAGTTAACGCTGGGGCTCCTCTTGGTTCGCACACTAATTTGTGAGGTGGCTGCAGAAGACACTGCATCTTGATCTCATAGAGGTGATCTTGAGAACTAGGAAGTAAAACACAGTTGATAATTAATGCCATTAGAAAAATGGCCGGTGTGTTTAATACTGTGGAAACTTTGGCGCTGTTAAAGCCCCCCTCAAAGCCCTGCTCTGTGAGTCGCCACGGCCCTGCCATGGGCTTGGGCTCTGGGACTGGCCATGACACCCATCTGCCCTCGAGCCAAGGAGCTGGCGGGTCAGGGGCCAGGCACGCTCTTGGGGGATGTGCTGTGGCCAAGTCCTGGAACCTGCCACCATGTGATGAGCTTCCTTGAGCTCTGCCCTGTGCTCAGGTACAGCTCTGAGTTGCTACTGTGCAGGATGATTTTTTAAGTGTCCTGCAAATTGAGGTGAAATTTCTTCTTGCTTTGTTTTTCACCAGTTTTCTTTCCTTGCAGGAGAGGGAAGGAGTCCAGGTGCCCCTGATGCTGCAGAAATGTGTGTGGTCTTGTGCCATGAGCAAGAAGAAACAAACAGGGATAGATCTGAGCTTGCACGTCCCAAATGTGATGGGAGGTGGTGAATATGGGCCATATCCTGGCAACATGAGAACCATAATAGCTTGCTGAAGCTGAAAGCTGTTCTGTAGATTTACCCTAGGTGAAGAAGACAGACTGACTACTGGTAGCAAAAGTTGAGATCTCTGTCAGCACCAAACTTGAAAAAAAAAACAGCTGTTACGAACTCTGCAGCCACCATCTGAACTCTCTGAGCCAGTGCCACGACTTTCAAAACAGCAGGAATCAGGTCCTAAATGCTGATACACCTAAATGCCAGGGCAGGTTCCAAGTAAACCTTGTTGGAGATGATGGTATTCCTAATTATGCTTTAATCAGCACACACATTATCTTATTACTGAAAATGTTCAAATGCAAAGGAAGGCCCTACAATCTGTCCGAAGTAGGTTTTTTCCTCTCTTGGCTTTAGGGTGTGCTCATCTTTTGTAGTTTGCTTATTATTAAAGAAGAAAGAAAGAAAGAAACAAATACAAAAGAGAAACATAGTGGAACCTGTGGTATTTTATGCCTAGAAATATTCAGCATTGACCCTTTGCTGATAGAATGAAGAATCTCCCACAGACAGATTTTTAAAGCTATTATATTATTCAACAGAGTGACAGAGTAATCCAACAAATCTATTTTTTCTTTTCCTTAAAATATTTTTTAGCATTAAATCTCAGCACAGAACAAATAGGTACTGCATCAGAACTGCACAGAACTGCATCTCTTTGCAGCCTATTCCCATACCTGGTCTCTGTGTTTCTGTCTTTAGTAATAAGTTCCCAAACTCTCTGTGTTTCCCATGCAGGCTAAGAGGTATCGCAGAAGGTAGATTTTACATTTAATGTAATTTGTCCTTCTGCCTTCTCTATTCCCACTGGTCTGCACAGTTGATAAGCAATTTAAAAGCATTGTCAGTCAGTGCCTTGCTACTGTTTCCAAACACTGCAGCAAAATATTATTTTAATAATATATATAGTCATTGTATTCTAACATAGGACTTTTCCCCTCTCCCCTTCTGGAGAGAGTTTCAACTAGAAGTGTTTCTCTCTCTTTGAGGAGTAAACTCTCCTGGGACATTGCTGACTCCCTTCTCTTTTAATACTGTCCTCAATTTTGGGTCAATTTTTGTGGCGAGTGGGTTTGCTTTCCTAGTACCAGCACGTCAGCAAAGCATCCGGTGCTCACCCGAATCCCAAGTCTCTGTGGCAGAAGCGCTCCCCTTGGAAAGCAGGAGCGTGCAGACCCCGAGCAGCTCTGGGGCTTTCAAAGACAAGTGAAGTCGCCCACTTTCTCAGATGGCTGTTTTATTCCATGCGAGCCCTAATGCCACCTCCAGCACCATAGTAACTAAGCACTTTTGAGTACAGCTTTCAGTGACATGGGAAACATCTGTTACGTGCAGGTCATTCACTTCTCCTCCTCCTGCCGGGAGCACGCCGGGAGCGCGCTGGGAGCGCGATGCCCGCTTCCTTTCTGCTGCCTCGGCCACTCTTTATTTCTTTTTATGTATTTTATTCTGCGTCTGTGCTAGCGCGGGCTGGGGTAGCTCCTCGCGAGAAAGCGGCTCAGCGGAAGCACAGGGGTCTTGCAGCCGCATCGGGGCGCGCTCGGAAGTGGAGCTGGGCCCTTGACCCCAGCTCGCCGCTCCCCACCAAGGCGTCGTGAAGAGCGGAGCAGGGCTGGCTCGCTGTGCTCCACGCCGCGGCCGCACACTGCTGGAAACCTCCCCGCGAACCGGGCTGGGATCCCAGGGTCGCCCTCTCTGAGAGAGGGGGGAGGAAAAAAGGCAAAGTGATTTTTCTCCCGGAAGCACTGGCTGAAGTGATGCCACAGGCTCACTTGGACAGGCGGCAACGCAAATTAAATGTTTCCTTTCTCTCCGTGTGCACCAAGGAGCCGCTGGGCTCCGGCCGGAGCTGCATGTGGAGGCTGGAGCTGTCCCCGTCCAGCAGGATGGTGCCGGCAGGGATTCTGTGGGCCACCCACCTGCGCTGGGCTCGCACTTTTGGGGTTTGCGCGCACCCTTGGAGGGCTGGTGCCTGCCGAAGCCCTTTGGAAATCCTGCCCCACAGACATTTGCAAACGGCTTTTGAGAGCGCCCGGCATGAAAAGGGCTCATACAGCCACATCCTGTCATTACTTTCCGCTATTAGCTGACACTCGCTGGATGGCAAGTGCCCAGTTCATTTAACGTGAAACAAAAGCCCAGGGCTTTCTGATAATGAACCACTGGATACTGTAGCTATATGTGCATTAAACAGGATTATTTCCAGGGAACACAGTAGTTTGCTAGCATAGAAGCTGGAGATATTTTAAAAACTAATGTTAGTTTCTCCAGTATACCACCTTTCCTCTGCGTTTGCGGTTGCTAGCAGACAAACACAGCAAGGCAATCTGTTCGCTCCATTTTGTTAATAGGCCATCATGCCATTCTAGGGATGGTAGTTTGTAATGTAAAGAGGCTGTATTGTTTGCTTAACAGTCAAGTGACAAATTATTTAATTAGCACATATGCCATTTGTCTCCACAGCTGTGTTCATCATTCTAATTGCAAAGCAGTCTTAATTTATTGCAGCTATATTGCTCCCTAATACTAACATGGTAATTATATGCTTCCATTAGCCCACTACACGCTATGTTAAAAAAAAAAAAAGAGGAAAAAAGAGTGGGGGATTTCATTCATTCTTCATTCCTTCACACACCACGTATCTCTCCACTACTAGCGAAAGGTGCGACACTGCTAGTCTGCGGAGGGAAAGCTTGGAGAGCTGTTAGAAAAATTAGAGCTTTTGCAAGTTGTTTTCCCCCCTCATCTTTTTCAAACTTTTTATTGCTAGCATGGCCCAAATGTATCAGTTCTGTTTTGTCTCGGGAAGGGTTCTGGTTGGGTGCACAACACTGTTTTGATATCTCCACCTGCTGGAGAAATCACGGCACGCGCAAAGGCGCTGCCCGCCGGCTCCAGAGGGACCCCATCTCCCCCAGCGCGGCAGCAGAGGGGTCCTGTCCCCCTCCTCCTTCTCCTCCTCCCTCTGCAACAGGGCTGCCTCCGGGGTTGGAAGGAAGCTCCTTTTTTACCTTCACAGGCTAGAGTGGTGACGTTTAGTGCAGCTATTCGGTATTCTGGTGCAAGCTCTATGTAGTGGGAGATGGTCAAGCTGTCCACAAGTGAAACTGGAGATCTGGGGGATAAATTTCCATTTCAGCAACTTTTAATAGATCTTGGCAACTATGTTCCTCTTATTAAATTAAGATTTCCTCAGTAGGAGGAAGAGCTGAGCATCAGACATGCTGGCCTCAGCGTCGCAACGGGCAAGTGCTGCGTTTCCCATGCCACAGAGGAGAGCGGCAGTGCTGCGCACAGGGCTGACGCTAGCCACGGCCACTGCTGCGGTTGATGGGACCGGCGTCTTGGGCACGCTGGCAGCACCTTGAGCGGGTTTCTCCTTCTCGACGGTGTTGGGCTGGGCAGCCAAAATGAAAGAGTTGGCAGAAATGACAACGTAGGAGAGCCAAAGCTGTGACCAGCCTCCGTAAGGGAGGACTGAAGCATACGCCTGCCTCTAAGCACTGGGCCAAGGGCTTTGCTCTGCTGCTCAAGGGCAGCTTTCTAGACAGAGGTTTTGGGGCCGGCTGGTCCCAAGAGGGTCAAGCTCACCCAGACCCAGCGCTTCGTTCCTGCCTTGCCTGGTTGCTGAGCCGGACCTTCCCCGGCTGCTAGAGGACTCGTGAGCAGCCTTTGGCCCTGCCCGGTGGCCGGGACAGACGTGTTTGGTCCATGGCCGCTGTCCTCCAGGGTCTTTCACCTCGGAGGAGTGAACTCCGTCTGGAAAAACTCTAGCCCTGGTTTATTAGTGGCAAAAGCAGGTTGACCTCCGGGGATGCCCCTACACCGAGTAATTAACTCTCCCCCAGCCTGAGCATGGCTCTGCATCGGCCGGCTGCTTTCCCCGCAGGTTTATCCTTTCCTTTTCAAGGAAGACCCCCAGGCAGCTCCCCTGTGTCTCTCTCTGCGCCCAGCGGCGGCGTCAGCGGCGAGGCGAGCGCCCCAGCAGCGCTGCTGCTCGCGCCGCCCGGGCGGCCGTGGGCCCGAGCTGCCCCCGGGGCTGCGCAGACCTACGCGGTGGGGGGAAAGGGCAGGGGCGCCGGGCCACGACCGTGCTTTCAGGTGGCCTTCAGGTCCCTGACTCCTCCAGCCCGGCCGCGCCGCCAGACGCCAAATCCCAAGCAGCCAATGCGGCCCTATTCTGCTTCCCACCGCCCGCCTTTTTTTTTTTTGTCAGCGCGTGATACAAGGCCACTGCCAAAAACATATCCCGCACAATCAAACATCAGATGGTGACTCCTTTCCCACAGCTTGTGTGAGTGAAAACAGTGAAATTATACCCATGTTTTAGTGGCGAATCCCCTGGTGTTCAGGCGAGGCAAGCCCAGCACAGGGCTCTTGTTCTCCTGCTTTTTGTTCCTGGACTTGCACTGTTTTTAGCACTGGACACCATTCAGCCTCCATTCAGTATTGTATGTCACTTCACATATGGTTCATCCGCTCCAAATGTGTGCATGTACCCAGAAAATGCAGCTTTTCATTATGTATTCTCTATGTAACAGAAAAGATTAAGATGTAAGCCCAGTGAATGCAGCAGGAATTAGTTGGACAGATGAATAAGGGAAAAATGAATCTGGAATGACGGCGGATTTAGTCTAATGATTGTGGGAGGGCGTTAAGAACTTGGTGGTAGGTTTCAGCCCTTTTAATCCCAGCCTGTGTGTGTATTTTGGCAGGAGAAATGTTTCTTCAGAACTGCATCTAGGGGGATACAGTAAAAACACTTTTAACCTGATACAGATGAAAGCCATCAAAATTGTTAGGAAAGCAGGCAAGTGCCTCTCCCAAAACTCTCCCAAAAAATTTTCATCAGCCGCTGTTGAAGACCTATCGGTACTTGGACAGTGTGAAATGGAGTTTAATGAAAGCGGAGGAATAGCCTGTGCTTCATTCGGTTACTCTTCCTCTTGTGCTATAATGTATATGGATATCCACTAATGAGGAAATCTCCCACTAAAACTAAGAAAGAGGGTTTGAATTTTAAAAGGAGACTAAAGCTAAACACCAATGAAATTTCATTATACTGCCTACAAATGCCATTCCTAAAATACTCACGAGGATGAATTAAAGATATTTTAAAAATCAGGCATTTATAATGGAAATGATGTAAACTTGGAACTTTCAGGATTTGAATAAACAGAAAAGCAGCTCATTTGATATCAACCATTTTCACTGGTTTACAGAAAACAAGAGAGAGAAAAAAATCTTAACCTTCAATAGAAACATTTGGAGTTAAGCTTACTTCCTACAACAGTTTTCACAGGGAGAAAGAGATAGAAAGAGATATTTTTGATTGAAAATCAGCATTTGCATCACAATGGAGATATTTCAAAAGTATAAACACAAAAGGCTGCAACTTCAGAGACTTCTTGGTCAGCTGTGTTACTTGGTTTCTAGCACATCCTCTCGTAACGGCCTCGGGAAAGAGATATTTACTAATTCAGAACATCAGTGGGTAATTCTGTTTAGCTGCTCAGGGCAAAAAATACAGGCAGTTGTTTCCTTTGGTGGCTTATGTTCTCTCGCTCTCCGTGCTGTGAGAAATCCAAAGCAAACACTTTAAATTTGAAGGGTGCCATGTGTATTTTACATGTTTTTTCTATTTTTTAAGAAGATGCTTTCTCCATTTGGAAAAGGAAAAACAAAACAAAACAAAAAAGATCCGACCACAAAGAGTCACGGTAAATAATTATTCCTTCTGGCTGGCACTGAGTGCATTCTGACACATCTTGTGCACATGGGGCCCTGATGGCTCTCATCTGTCCAGCTTCTCCATGGCTAAACACGAGCATCTTAAAAAAAAATAGACGATAGAAGTGCTGCTCCTGTCTCCATTCAATATCTTCTAAATGAAAAGAAAAAAAAAGCCTGTGGTTTAAAAATACCAGTAGCAGTTTAAAAAATATCCCCCTCTCCCTCCCCGCACAAGGATTTTAGGTATTAATCCCTCTAAGAAGCTGAATAGTAACCTTACGAGTCATTAAGTAGAAAATAACTATGTGATCCTTTGAAGAACAATTCTCCTGTTCAAACCAAGATAAATTTATTTTTTTAATTGTGATTCTGGTAGAAGATCAGTAAGAAACCCAGCTTACCGTCAGCTTTATCCTGAAATGTCTAAGAGTCCGAAGCTTGCACCGCTGTCAGTGTGAATCCTGCTTGAACGAAGATTTGCAGCGCTCAGGCAAATGTGATTAGATTTTATATTTGCATCTAAATTTCAACATTCTGTTAATGTTTCCCTCCTGGATCCAGTACAATTCTCATGGTGTGACCTGAACCAGACTTACCAGGCTGAGTTAATTTTGCAATCCTTTGCTCATCCATGTAAGAAGAGCTGCATTGCATTTTGTGACTGTTTAAATCTAATTTAAATCAGGCTTACTCTTTTTTTTTTTTTTTTTAATGGGGATCAAATTTAAAGGCATGTAGGAACCTAAGGAGAAATTGCAGCTCTGCAACAAACCAAACCAAACCAAACAAAAAAACGGTGCGAGCACAAAGCGTAGATCATAATTTGTCTGTAGGGACAAAACAGGCATGCCCCGGGCTTTGTGCGTGTGCGCATTTAGGGTTATTAGCGGTGTCAGAACTTCTGCAGCGTCTTTCTGTGCTAAATACAGGGCCGGACCGTGGAAAATCAAAAAACAAACTCGCATTTGCAGGCGCAATAACTTCTTCCTAAGAGGGGAGGGCTCTGTGCCTGTGGCCTATTATCCCACACTTACTTCTGGTCCCGTTCCTCTTCCAAGGGAACGGGGAAGCAGCGCCCCCGCGATGGGCACCTTCTGGCCGGGAGCGCCTGCCGGCCCAGAGGGACTGGAAAAGGTGGCCTGGTTCCTTCCTTAGCCCAATTCCAGGTAATCCAGTCTCGGCTACTTTTAATATTCAAGTTACGTTTTACTGATCATGGAGCAAATTTCCAAGTCTCTTAAGTTTATTTGGGTTTCTTTTTCTGCTGTGTCTTGGATTTTTCATGGAAGCTGGTTGCTGCTGTTGCTATCCCAGTTTGAGTGACCACTCACTACATGAGCCTTCTTGAAAGCCAGGGAGGACCTACACACATTATGGACCATCCACAAAGTCATGGGCTTGCCCTCCTCCTTTACTACTCCGGCGCCTTATCCTGAGTCTGCTGAAGCTAATAAGAAGACTTAGTGATGGATTTGGATGAGGTCCCGAATGAAAACTGCAAATGCATGTAACAAAAATGAGAAAGGAGCAGGAGGCTGGAAGGGGAGGAAGTGGTGAGCATGAGTCGGTCATATCCATCTGCCATGCACATGATATGCCTTGATATCACCAAACATTTAGCGCCTGTAATCCAAGAAGATCGAAGGTCCAGCAGAAGACCTCTGAACTATCTGGCCATCTTCCCAGCAATCGGCATTTAGACTTTATTTCCTCATGGCTTCCTCAGTCTTCAGGTAGGGTGTAGGAGGAGGCAAGGCAGGATGGTCTCATTGCAGCCATTAGTGATCCCACCTAAGGCTGGCCCCAGGGTAGCAGACGCAGGATGAACATACTGCAAAGGACAGGTCATAACCTGGAAAGCTTCTCCTGCTCTAAGCTGAGATATGAAGTGAACCAGTGACCAGAGAAAGTAAGATAGAAGAAATAACAAAAAAAAACTGGTTTGACACTCTGCCTACTGGATGATGGATTTTTCCTAATAATGCTAATAATATATTTCTAAGCACAAGGAGAGGTTTGCGTGCAATATCTATACTGATGCTCACACATATACCTCCCAGCTCCTGGAAAGCCTTTACAGATGAATCTAAGTCTAAAATGATGCCTCTGAGATAAAGGAGTGCCCAACACGAGGCTCTTAAATGTTGTATTTAGGCATTGCGAGGGAGAGATGGCACCTTTTTTTTTCCTGCAGAAAAGAGGCCTATCCACAAATATCTACTAAATTCAGAGGTCCTGGAAGAATGTGGTCTCTTCAAAAAGGTATGTCTTTAATTTAACAGAATAAAACTAATATCAAAGCACAGCTTGACATGCAAAGTTTTTATTTCTGTTCTATCAATCAGAGCAGGGATCAGCATTTAGGAGAGAGCACATGGGTCAGTGGTTTGGGCTCTCAGGAGAAAAAGAGAGCTTTCAAACCTATCTTGAAACCAGGCAAGGTGGGAGGGAGAGGAGTTGGGCTGCAAGATTGCTCACATGCCTTGGCCCGCAAACATAGGCACCAGGCTGCAAAACTGGGCCTGTCTGTTTTGATTCAGGAGCATGGTCACTCACAGGGGTAGCTGCTGCATCGAGGTGATGGAGCAATCCTGATTTGTGAAGCTTCCTGCAGCCTTGGTGCTCAGGAATGCAGAATATACCAGAAGAAATTGTATAGCTGCAAAACCTTTATGGCAGATGCTTTAGTTCCTCTACAAAATATGTCCATTAAGATTTTAGAAACCTGCTGTGATCTTCCACAGTTTATGTTCTCCTTTACATGAGCACGATGGACACTAAGGTGACTACATCACCCTGTGCCCCTAAAAGGCAGGAAGGGGTTCCTTGTGCCTTGACATGGACAAGGTGTATTTGCTAAGAGGAAAATGAGAGGAAGGTGCTGTTTTGGTGATCCGTGCTAATATGCATCTCAAACTCAAGACAGGAGAATTTATGGAGACTCAGCTTTTCCCCTTGCTCTCCTGGTGGCACCTGGAAAATCACTGTATTGCAGTACCCTTAAAGCCCCACTGGCCTGTGTTCACATCCATAGTGTTAAATTTGAATTGCCTAAAGTAACATATTTGAGAAGCAATTTCTGAACTTAGTTTCTGGTTAGGATGGCTGAGCACTCCTATTTCAGAGGAAAACCTGACAAAACTCACATTTGCTTTCTCTTATTACTACTAAAATATTACTACTAAATGTATTGCTGGTTCTCCCTCGCTCACGGAGACAAAACTGTGAGGAGAGCCTATGGAGGCTATGAAGGACTTCCAGAATATTCCTTGCCAAAGCTATAAAACGAGTCCCCAAAGCCCCTAGGCTTAGGGCCTTGGAGATCCTGAAGAAAGGTGCTCATTACACAGCCTAATTTACAAAGATGATACTAGTAGTGGGCAAAGCCACTGGTAGCTGACAGCAAGCCTTCACTGTCACTTCAAGGTGAAGTTTTTCAGAGGAGATGTTGTCAGCAGTTTAGTTTTCCTGGGAACTCAAACATGCAGAAGCTCCTTTTTTTCCCCGTTTCACCCAGAGATACAGTGACAAACACCACGTGGGTAAATTCACCTGTTCAGCGCATACAAAAAAATGGGCAAGCCAGGTCCTGCCTGTTGGAAAGTCAGACACATCTCCATCCTCGCTGCGGGGATCTATGGCCACCCGCATGAGAAACAGAGGTAGGATGCTCGGCTTCAGTCATTCACACATCTGTTTGCAGGCCCTGGGTCCCAGATGTTGCAATGGCAGCTGCTTTAAGTACGTTCAAGAACAACATCTGGAGAGCTGTCTCGGGGGAAAACAGAGCAGTTCAGTTCCTGGCAACTCCTGCAGATGCAGCGCGTGGGCAGTGCTTGGATGGCAGAGGCGGGGTGGGGAAAGATGCAGGGTCAACCCTACAGGGGTGGGAAAGCGTGTGCCCCCCAGCCTGGAGTGAGCGGAAAGGTGCCATCTGGGATTTGGGGAGGAAGGAGAGAAATCAATTCTGAGCCTTTTCTTTCTGGCCATCTAGCAAAATATGTCTCCACTGGAATGGCAAGAGCTCCTGCTCGGGCAGAGGGCACCAGGTGGCACCTGTGCTGTGGATGGAGACCCACTTACTTGTTAGCTCTCTGCAGGATGCACTGCAGAGAGCTAACTGTGGGTCTATCTATGGGGGAAGTGGTCGAGTCCCAGGGCCCAGAGTGCCCTGGCCATGCTGGCTGCTCTTCCAGGAATGATGCCACTTAGAAGAAATGACCCATGGCTCATGGCCCATATGTCCTTTGTGTCCAGGAGCCTCAGCTGCCACTGATTAGGGGATCACCTTTTCATAAAGCCACAAAGAGTATATTGATTTTCTTGGCTTTAGTCTCAAGCAGTGTGTTTGTTAGCTTTTATGTAGCAGTAAGATTTACAGCCTTGGTAGGCTTGGTTAATTTTAGCAGGGTGACAACACAAGTTCTGAAAAACTCAGTGTTTCATCCTTAAAGAGAATGTGCATAAAACTGAGTCATTTTGACCTCTGTATGTCTGAGGCTTCTGTCTCACAGTCTAAGACTGGTGAGGACTGGCAAAGATCAGTTCGTAGGTCGAAACCGTTCAGGCAACTGGAAGATGCAGAGTTATATTTAAAGCCTTTTTTTTTTTTTGGATTTGCTGGCTAGTAGCATTTACCTCAAACACAAAACAAAAATGGAAAAGTGGCCCTGTTGAGAATAATGCCTTTAGCTGGCTGAGAGCAAAAACAAACATATCAGCCCAGTACCCTTCTCCTCTTGGGATGCTGGGGATTTTCTTCCTCTGTGGCTTCAGAGGGTGGGAGACTGGTGAGAAGAGGCTGTTTTCTTCCTGCCTGGGAGAAGATGGAGAGGGCAGTGCCACTGGTTGCTCTGAGCACCTCTGGCTACAGAGGACAAAACACCTCTTCCTGTCTCAGCCTCAGCATTATGTCCTAAAAGAAACTGTGATACAGATTCTCTATCCTATTTCTGTTTTTATGATACTTTCATTTTTTTCTCTTTTCTTAGGCCCTACTTATGTTTTGGCAAGCTGCTGTCTATAAGAGAAGAGAGCCTCTCTGCTCACAGAAGTCCTAGCTCATCTCTACTGGGCTTCATGAGCTAGGAGGCACCTGGGCCATGGATGCGTGATGGAGTGAGGGGTTCAGCATTCAGAAGTCGGAGACACAGGCAGGAGCAGTAGGATGAGACCACCCACTTTACCTGCCTGCTCTACGGAAAATGCAGTAGTCCAAAAGCTGAGGACAGCATGAACAGGTACTGAAGTCATGCGTGACGAGTAGGGTCAGGCCTGAAGGAAGACTATGACATAGAACATATATAATGTACAGCCAGTCAGCTCGATCCTTAAAGTAGTGTGAGTTTTCCCACAGAAGGCTTTTCAGACCAACCACATCACTGGTTTTCTTTCAGCACACATCCACAGTAGATGCCTTGACAGAACACCATGCCAGCTCTCATTGCTTGCCATGCAGGTAGAGCGTGCAGTTTGCAAATGCTTCATTATATCTGCTGGCAGGATACACGCTGGGCCTCTGCCACTCGGGCTCCAGCTATCCGCTGCATCACGGCTGATCTATCGTTTGGGAGCTGTGCTGCTACCGTGGAGAGTAAGTCTGAGGAGAAGATCAAAGTGCACTTTATCCGAGGGACTGCTGCCAGCTCTTTCTGTGCACCATGAAATGATGGACTTCCACAGGAGCAATGCTCTCCTGAAGTCCTCCAGAAAGATTCCTATGTCAGGAATTAACAGAAGTGGACACTTACATCGACGAGGCAAAGGCAGACTTATCCCAAAAGCAAGAGTTCCTGAAAATATGTAGTATTATACTGTAGTGTAGTACATACATGTAGTATTAAGTTGTTAAGTTTCCCACATACAGAGACAAGTACACACACTCAAGAAGTGCACTTTCAGTAGACCAGACGTCTTCATGCCCTTGGAACTTTAGAAATAAAATAGTCAAAATAATCACCCAAATCTCAAGAGATTTACTCTGTGCTTACCTGTGTAATCTTCCCAGGCCTCCCATTTCACCCCCATTTTACCCAGCTGTCTTCTCTGTCCCTGTGCCAGCAGATAGAGAAAGGCCAACATTTGTGACTGTCACTGAACACCTCACAGAAACCTCAAGACAGTTCTTGAAGCTGTAGTTACTGTGGTGGGAACTCCTGGCAATGTTACCTGCTATTAGGTTTGCCTGACATTATAAGACCCTATTTATTTCTGTTTCTACTTTTGCCAAATGTTGCTATTTGAATGAATATTTGTTGAATAGATACCCAGTAAAGACTTTGTCAAGTTTAACAGCTTTATTCCCCAAACACCTCTGGTGTTAGTAGTCCAGACCAGAGTCAATTGTTTTTTGCTGTATTTGCAGAGAAAGGTCTTGGCTGCATTTGCAGGTTGATGGGAGTGTTTATCTCGGAATGAAACTGTAAGAGGATTTTTTCTCTTCAGGTATCAGTGATTCCCATGAGATAGCATGGGGAAGGAGTATGCTTGATTTCCTGCAAAAGGGCAGGAATTAGCCCACTCAAAGGTGAGGGAGGGATACAGTTAAACAAGGAAACTGGGATAGAGACATGGATACAGGCAATGAGGAAGGAGAAACTGAATTTGGGAGTCAGAGCTGGGAGACCCGGGGTCTGGGCTGGTTCACACAACCTATCCTAGGCTAGGATACAACACTGGGTCCAAAAACGCGACAAGAGGCCAGAGATCTGGGAGAGAAGAGGGTTGGGTCAAGGACAGTTTAGAAGAAGCCCTGCTCGAGGGTAGATGTGCTGAAGAACCTGCCTTGGCAGGAACCTGTTGCTCCTCAGAGACAGAGAGCATCAAATGGCATCAAAAAGAGCATGATTTGGGCTAGCAAGGTACAGCGGAATGCTGCAACTATATCAAACAGCAACTTTTTTTTTTTAATTAAAAAAAAATTAAGGTAGTAAATCCCAGGTTAGCAACTACCTTTGACTATAATCTCTGTGCCAGAGCCCAACCCAGCGATCTCCCCTCCACCACCTCACCTTTCACAGTTGTGGTAGAGAGAAATGCTCACGAGGCCTGGCACTGCAGAGACTACTTTGCCCAGTGCCATGGAAAAACCCATGAGAACACAAATCACCCTCTGCAGAGCAGGTCTGGAATAGTGTGTAGGAAACAAGGTGTAGGATTACCCACCAGACAGGGAGTAGGAACGAAATATTGAGAGACAGTCTCTAAATTAGTGCCTTTGATGCTGAGCTAGGCATCCTCAGGAGGAAAATAACGTGGAATCACATAATTAAACAAATTGCTATACTGTATATGCATATACTGCATAATAACGTAAAAGTGTAACCTTTGTAATTTCCTCCACTAATTACACTGCTAACTACGTGCGAGTAGCCTGCTGCTTGAAAGGCAAAAGGTGTGATTTCCAGCAACGCAATCTTCATCTACTGTAACGTAATGCTTCATATGCAATGCAATGCCTCATATGCAAGGAGAGGAGCATGACAGAGGGCATTCCCAGGTGTCTCCCTGGAAAAGGAGATCTGAGGAGCTGCGAGGGGTCCCTGTTGGATGGGCTTCCATGCGCATTAAACCTGCACAGACAGAAAGATTGCTGCAGTGCCCTCCTGGTATAGGGTAGGGAAAGAGCTGATGCCCCTCACCTTCATATTCTGGCTTGTGGGATGTGAAAGGTGGATCCTGGGGAGGATGTATGGAATTACAAACTGGGATCCCATCGGGCAGCTCTTGGGAACTCTTGCCAGACGCAGGGGAAACTGTCCTTAAAGCAGATAAAGTTGTTGTTGAGGGCATGGGTTGCCCTCAGTTTCAGTAAGTAGTTAGTATTATTTTCTTCTCCAAAGTTCCTCTTCTCATTCTATATTCTAACTTTTCACTCTGAACACTGATTTCTCAGCTATAGGTTTTTAGCCAGGCCACGTTGGCACTAGCCTGCCTTGCACGAACAGTCTGTAAGAACTGGAGGTGGTTTTTTTTTTTTTTTCTTATTTTTTGGGTGTGGAGTGGGACTGCAGCAGTGTTTCACAAGATGTGTCTACAGGGGAATGATGTGGACACATATCAGGACACCTCTGCACTGTTTCCTACGCTTACTGGCCCTCAACATTGCTAATATGCTGCATCCCAATCAAGTGTCATTCAGATTTCCGTCCTGGCTCTGAGTTGTCCCATTCCCGCCCCATTCCCTCTTGGTTCCCCAGTGGGGTGGAGGGTGCACAGCCTTTCAGGACAGGCCGCAGCTCCTATCCGGTTGGTCTCCCTGCTCTGAGCACCACTTGCGCCCGAGCAAGCACTGGGCAAAAATTTACCCCACAGTCTTCTGCCAATGAGCTGTTTCCCCTACAGGTTATTATGGATCGCTGTCACATCTTCACCTTCAGATATCTGGCAAAAGATGATTTGGGGGAGCACCAGAGTCCCCACAGGCACCTGCTGGCCCCAGAGAGCCCCCCATGCTCATCTGCACTGGGCAGACAGCAAGGAGCAGGAGGAGACGGAGGGCTGATACTGAGGAGTTCAGTGGAGTACTCAGCACAGCACTGCTCCTCAGTATCAGAAAGATGTTTCTCTTCAGAGCTGTGTTTGCTCCTAACGTAGCAGCTGCAGTTCAGTTCAGGTGATCCTGCTGCCAAGACTCCAGGTTCAGAGGCTGTGGGCTGGATGCTCCAGCATTTTTGATGAAGTTCATGTGGTTTAATACGATACACATTCCGACAACTTTTTGAAGCCTCATAGACACAAGAAATGTTCATGGATTGATTGGCTCTGAATGCACTTTTTCACCCTCTTCATTTGATACTCCCAGACTGCTGAGTGTTGCTCCTCGATGGAGAGGTTTGAAAGTGAAACAACAGAATTTTCTGATGTCTTCTGTAGAATAAAGCTGCTTTTTGTCCATCAATACAGAGGTAGCTACAGGAAACAGGTAGAGGACCAAAATCAACAGAGCAGAAGCAGAAGCACCCATTTCAGTGGATAATAAATACAAGGTACTGCTGCACTTCAGTGGTGGAGTAATGTAACCTGTACTGATTTAGCCAACAGCTGGTGTGCCCAAAGTAAGTGTGAGACCCACCAAAGGATGGATGAATTTTTTGACGAAGAAGGAAACAAGCGGCAAAGTCCTGCACTGGCCACTGAAGGTAGAAGAGATGCAGCTCCATTGACCAATGAATCTTTACCTTTCCTTCAGTGTCAAAAAAGTGAGCTGTTCTTCTTGAATTTCCCATTACTTCTTCTCTGACTACGCTGCTCCAAGCTGGAACTGTGCACATTAAGCTCAGTGGAGAGTCCAGGCACCGGCTTCTCAAAATGATCTGTGCTTGAGTTTTCCATACTGATTTAAGGCTAGAATCAGAGTGGGTAAAATGATACCCCCTTCCAAGCCAGGCCAATAGGAAAGGCTGTGCACGATGCTGCTTATTTCCATACGTTGGCCATTTCTAAATTGATCCCTCTGAAGGAGTGCAAACACCACGTACAAGCTAGTCCTCATCTGTTTTCATTTGGTATAACCATATTGGGGCAAGCCGTGCTGTTTTGTTACTTAACGCTAATCTGACATTTGATGTCTGCCCTGCATCGTTGCCTATCGCGCAGCTGGATTCTTCCCAAAGATACCCGCCGGAGCTGCACCCTTTGCTACCCGTTTTCCCGTGTTCAGTACCTTATTTGTGGAGGCCAAAAGGACTGTAAAAATCAGTTACTCGATATGACACCCCTTGGCACCCACTTGGCACCGGCCGCTTTCCAAGGTGCATGCGGCGGCGAATCGCTGTGTCTCCCCTCAGTCTTGTGTTTGGGCAAATCTGGCCTTTTCTTGCAGTTAAAATGTAGGAGCTGGTTAGCAATCTCCCTAAATATTACTGAAGACTTGCCTCTGCAAGCCAGCTTGTTACTGCAGACGCTTTCGCGCCTGCCTATTAATAGCCTCAGCCTCGTCGGATGCTTCTCCCTGGAAGTCGCTGCTGCAAATCCGCCGTGGAGCTCAACTTGATTATCGTAGTTATTAGTGCAAATCTTGAGTTAGGTCTTTAAGGAAGCGCCCGGAGGTATCAGTTGTTAACTTAACACAGCTCGGCAGCTAGGATGAGAGCTAAGGTCGTGACCTTATAATGGTCAACCAGCCTATTAGTTTAGCAGTGCAGGACTCAAATGTCATTTCAGCACCAGTTGGATGCTTGAATTTATTACGTGGAAGGCTCCTTACTTGAAAATGATACATTTTTTTTTCTACTAGCTGCTAGAAGTCCCCCTTTTTAAAAATAATAGCTACAAATCTGCACTTTTAAAGTTAGGCCTGTTCTCTTTAAATGGCAGGGTGACCTGTGCCGAATGAGTAGGCAGAGCAGGTACAGTAGATTATTCGAATCTGCAGGCTTCAAAAAATGGGGGGGGGGAAGGCAAGATAAAGGAAAAAAATGCCAATCAAATTTAAATGATGATCCTATTAAATAATGATTTTCATTCAGGCCTTACCTTCCACAATTTTCACATTTTGAGGTAATGTCTTATAGGAGATAAATTCTGTCCCTTTATTTCCTTCTCCCTTGTCCCTCCAGTATTAATTTGTGATATTCCGTGATAATTTTATTTAAGGGAAAAAAAAAAAAAAAGAGAGAAATCTGACCAAAAAAATCTTGCTGTATTCAGTCCCCTGAGAATGTTGGGTCGAGTTTTTTGATCCCTGTTGCTCATTGATTTGAGGGCTGATGTAGTGCAAGGGGTCCCTATTAGTGGCGTCTGTCACTGCTGTAATGTTTTTGTTATTTTTCCTCATTTGTTCGCTCTGACATCATGTCATTACAGAATGGTGCTGTTCAGGCCCTGCCTTGGCTGTTCGTTAGCGTGTGTTTAATGAGCAGCTTAATTGAGCTGTCTACTAGGCCACCTGTCACCCTCCGGACTTATTAACATACTAATGGCCTGACATTGTATTCTCTGACAGGCAACAGGGTTTACTGATTTGATGTCTGGACATGGGGATTTTATGCAGGAATGAGAGAGGATATTGGGAAGGAGGTTTAAAAACGCAAATTAACTCTTTGGTATCTATGTATTTATGGCTTGCTTGTAAAAGTTCAACACAAAGTAGCAGGGGGAAACGGCCCTGCTTAGCAAGCCCTACTTTGTCATTGCAATTGCAGCACGTTTCTTCAGAAGAAAATATGCTTGGTGTAAGAAGAGCAGGCTTTACTTCTATTACAGTATTATTGTTGTTACTGCTTCAAAGGAGAAATCTTCTTAAGCACAGAGGAAAGTTTTGTGACTAGTCTTTTCTCTACTGTGGCTAAACAAATGAAAGGCAAGAAATTTCCAGTTAAGGGATTTAAGTGCACGACATTGTTCCCACCTTTTAAATCCAGATGAAGACATTCATAGCCAGTGAACACTGTGCTGAGTTGTAAAGGTTCAAAGAAATGGCTTAAGTACATGCAAGTTTAATAAAAACACTTGTTTTGATTTTGTTGGTTTTTTTCTGTTGTTGTTGTTGGTTGTGTTTTTCTCCGGCAGAGGAGAAGCAGACCTTCTGTCACAAGAAAACTCGGGTTACGGAGCAGATAACAGATCCAGATGGGGTGGCTTTAAGTCGGGCACTACAGTAAATCCACCTCATATGCATACCGCACAACCGGACAGGGGGCCTTATTTTGGGGTTGTTTTTTTCCTGACCATATGGAAGAACTTTGGGGTGTGCAGGTATCCCCAGATCCTTGCAAAACCTCATTTGCAGATCAGCATTCAGAGGAAAAATATACTCCATCACAGCCAAAAGCCAGGGGAGGACGAGTCCCAAGGAGCTGGGGTGCAGCCCCAGCTGTCTGGGGGGTTTCTAACACCCAGCGATTTCGGCTGTGAGCTGGTAACTTCTAACAGAGACCAGGCACTTAGCTCCTAGAGTTTCTCATCATCATGGGGAGGAACAGGGAGCGTGCGTGAGGGGGAACTGGCTACAGCTCAACTTGGATAAAATTGCCCCAAAGTGGTATAGGATAGCTGACAGAAATTGTATTTCTTGTCTTGTGGTGAGAAGGTCATTTTTGCGGCTTCTGCCAAAGTTTGCTTTCTGGAGTTTGGTCAGCATCCCAAGTTACTTTAAGCGACCAAGCCAGCTATTTTCCATCTGTCTTTGGCAAAGAGATTTGCTCACTTTCCTCTGGGATGTGGATGTTGCTAATGAGATCTGTGCTTTTTTGCCTTTTCTGCATTTGATTCTGCATTCAGTTCCCTGCAAAATTAGTGAAGAAAAAAGAATAAAAAGCAGAGACTTGTTTGTCACAGCAAGCTTATGAATGAATGCTTTGGGGCTGGTAATTCATTGACCTTCATTTATCAAGTAGGGGCTAAATTTTGTTTCTCAGGGCTTCAAAAAAGTGTGGGTCTTCTTCCTTCAAAAAGCACCTGACTCCTTCATAATGTCGAGCAGAGATCATGAACAGAAGAAGAGGAAGCTGTGACTGGAGGATGTCTTCTGTGAGAAGCCCTTGTTTTTGGCTTCGCATTATGGGAAGTAGTCAGATCTCACCAAATGTAAAGGGCTGCTACCACATCCATTGTTTTGGGAGGGTATCTTGAAGGCATAGGGGCTTGTAGGCATTGAGAAATATCAGAAAGGCTTGCTTTGGTTTCTGTCATGGTTGTTGCATACATGAGGAAGGAGGGCATCCTTGTGTGTCTAGTGATCTGATTTTCTTTTTCTTTTTTCTAATACCTATAAGTAATTCTAGCTCCCCTCACTAAGATGGGATTTCTTAGCACTTATGATTGCCGTCATGGGGCACATTCAGTTCTTATGAAGAACAGTGTGCCTCTGTGTGCCAAAGAGGTGGAACTCTGGATTGCATTAGTTCATGCTAAGCAGGTTCACGTGTCTGGATCTGGAAAGTATTTGCTGGTTGCCATGCTTCATGCAGTTTGGACAGAAGTCCCACCTCTGCCACAGCTGGCCGCTGTGGCAGGCTCACACACTGGCAATGGGCATGTCCACATGTGGCCCAAGTCAAGCTAATCTGATGGCTTCAAAACATGCTCAGTCCTGGCACAATGCTCCTAGCAGCGTAACTCTGCAGATTTATTTTATTTACTGATGGCAGCAGCCAATAGTTGTCTGGTTTATGCAGCAGTAACTCGGAGTGGAACACAATGCCTCGTGACCAGTCTTTTGTGTGTGCTTATTTTTGTATCCTCCTCTTCATAGATTCAAATTATGTCTACAGAAGTCACTGGGAATCAGGTAGGCTCATCAGAAATACTACCAAAATTATATACCTATTGAACTAAACCCCTCCTGCCTTTGGTTCTACCATTGAAGAGCAAAATGTAGCTGGAAGTTATTCTGCTCCGACTGACATCACTGGGGGTGAAAAATGTCACTTCACAAATTATTTCTGTGGCTGTTGAAGCAAAAGTTAGTATGCGTCAGCAATGAGTGAGCTTTATCTAAGAGAAGGCAAATGAATTTGTTTATTAATTTCTGCCTAAAATTCAAAGAATTTGGGGTATCCGTCATCTAAACAAGGTCCTTGTGCATGCAGAGTCTGCCTTTAGTTTTCTTCAGGGTTCAAGTTCCCTTTTGTTTTCACTTTTGTTCCAGTTTGCCCTGCCCGCTAGTAGGCATAGAGGAATATATCAGCGTCCACAAAAAAAAAAAAAAAAAAATTGGAAAGAACTACAGATTGAATATTTAGGATGGAGTTTAAAAGACAATTTTTAATATTGCACTGAGGACCATAATTATGACACTGATGATGTTGCTGCTGGTATCCTGTTAATGTGTGGTGGGCACTGACAGAATGGATATACTTGCTACATGAGGGGGTGCCTGAACAACAAAAGCTACTTTTCACTGTCGGAAGTATAAGGTTAAAGGACTCAGTGCTACAAAACAAGATCATTTAATTCTACTCAGGTGAGTAACCTGACCAAATATTGTGTCTTTCTGCTTCAGTGAGAACTGCTGAGAGAATTTGAGAAGTGTCTCTGCAGGTCATAGTGGACAGGAAAAGGTCACCAAAGGAGAGAACATAGACATGAACCCAGATCTCGGCAGTGTTCCCAGAGGAATACACGAAGTACGGTGGAGTTAACTGTTCCTCGTTATAATGACAGGACATGACTGTAAAGTCAGCTTTAGCTGTGAGCTAAAAAAAGGCTCTGAGCAGTTACGATGAGATTTATCCCAGTGTGTCTGTCCTATCAGACAGAAACACCTCCCAGTACTTTATAATAGCTTGCCTTCTTTCATTTCTGGCCAGAGTATTTTAATTATTTTCAGCAGACTTTTCTGAAGTGAAAGGCTTCCAAGACTGCCGCCATTCTTGGCTCTAGGTCCCTTGGGCTGTGCTGCAGGATGAAACATCCACCACCTCCCAGGCTGTGCCATGGAGCAGGGCCACAACAAGCCCTGGGTGCCATGGCCAGGTTTCGGGAAGTGGGCTCAGGTTCAGCACTGATGGAGGTTTTTTTTAGGATGAAACATCCAAATGATTTCACAACTCACCTTTTAAGCGAGAATATTTCTCTTTGGTGGAAAATTATGACACAATTAGGGCTTTCTCAGCCTCTTTGAGGCAAATGGTGTGAAGAAAATTGTCTGAATTAGTCACATTTTCTGAGATCTTAAATTTGAGAGAAGCATGGAGAGGAAAACCAAAACAAAACCAAAACAAACAAACAAAAAGAATGAAAGTCAGAGATCACTCTGCCCTCTACCACCAACTCACTCGTCAGGGAACTCAGCCCTGCTCTTCCTGTTAGCCGAAGTGGTCAAGTTGCAGGTCTTACATTGCCTCCATATTCAGCTCTTACAGTTGCTTTGTAAATAGTTGATCTATTCCCTTAGTGATGGCTCTTTTCTAAATGACCATTGCCTAAAATAGTTCAAAAGGATTTAAAACTGTCTTTTTTTCATGAACTTTTAAATCTGAAAACATAGGAGATACAGCTGCTGAATCTAAAAGAAAATGAAATGTATAATTTTAAATTTTATTTTTAGGATTATTTGTTTGCCAGAGCATGCCTTCTCCAAACAAATAAATAAATAAGGAACCCAAACTTTGTGGCAGAGTGAGTTGTGGCTTTGATGATTGATTGATGACAAAATGGCTCATATGAGGAACTCTGTTTCTGAAAATCATCCTGTTTCTGAAAATAAAAGGCAAAGTATCAAAGCATGGGAAAAAAGACTCCTGGGAGTTTTCTCTTGTTCAATATAAAACAATAAAAAGTGCATTTGTACATTCACTGTTATCTTCTTGAATTTTCACATGAATTAAAAGGATGTCCAAGCCTGTACCTCAAAAAGCAAAGCAGTTTACTTCAAGAAAGTTTGAAAGCCCAAGATCAACCCAACCCTTGACAGGACACTGTTGTGTTAAAACATGAGATTCCTGCAAAGCAGTTTTAGGGGTTGTGGGACATGCACTGACTGAGTGGTCAGTGCAAACATGAGAGGAGTAAAGGAAATAAATAAGCCTAAGACTTAGGGAAGAAAATAATAGTTCCAAATTAATTTATTAAGTAGACTGCCAAATTTCTGCAGCTTGGAATAAGATGGAGTTATGGGTGTTGAGTCATGGAGGGATGAGTATTTCTTCACAGCCTAGTCTCACAATAAAGTCAAATTACCCCTGGGCAGTTGCAAGCACTAGGACTAGCAGAGAGCTGCTTTAGCAGCTTGCAAGTTTAAGCTTGAAGCCCATGTTTCCCCCCACATTCCTGCTTTCCACCAGGGTGTGACCTTTTTTCTTTGACCATGATGTCCATAGATACTCAATATGCTGCACAGGGTCCTGCAAACCTCCAGACTGTGTAGTCTAGCAAAGAAAGTAAGTGTCTGAGCAGCTCTTCGCAAAGCAGGAGGCAGGTTACATACTTGGAATTAACTTTGTCTGGACCAGGATCGTAAAAAATGAAATAGATTTTTAAAATCAAATCCTGTACATCACCAGGTAGGCAGTATATACTAAACTTACAGGAAATGGTGACATAACAACCCTTCTTTATTAGGAGGGAAACACAGGGAGATGGAAAGGGGGAGAATCACTTGCAAGGATGAAAAGTCTATTTCAGGGAGAGTAAACAATAAATTTAATAAAACTGGAAGATCATAGCACTGGTATCTGTAGTGTTGACCCATTCTCAGCCGGTATTGCTGTTGTTGTGTGCCTCTTGAGATGGACATGAGGAGAGCCTGACAGCACCCACGTGGGGACCAATGGATTCATGTATGCTTTTGACATTTTGGTGTATAAGCCAGACCTTTAATTTTCTGAAAACTATTCTCCTTCAGAGTAAATTTGTAAATCCAGCCATTTTATCATCAGACACCTCATTGAGCCTGTTATAATAAGAACTTCAGGTTGCAAAGTGCAACCTGTAGCATCAAAGGTCAGAATATGCTTTATAAGAGTCTTCAACTTACTGGAGTGCGTATATTGTACAAATGAAAACACTTGTTACATTGATCCCATGCAAAATATAAATTTCACTGGATCATTCCAATACAGAAGTTTCTGTCAGCTTCGCACCAAGAGTTGCGGAGTGATCCTAAGCCTAAAGGCTAGCTGTGGTTTAACGTTTGTTAGGACACATTACTGTAGGGGCCATACTGACAGTGTAAATATATCTGTTAGCTTCTGTTTCTTTCCCAAGTAATTTTTTTATTATTGTTATTACTATTATTATTGTTGTTGTTATTATTATATCGCTTTTGGCATATCGCTTTTTTGGCATAGCTGGCAAAATGGAAATAACACCAAAGGAAAAAGGAAAAAAACAGAAGTTATGATGAGTTGATTATCCTAAAACAGAAACATAAGCCTGCTACCTCAAAAGAAAAAATAAAAGAAAGGACTATGGTTAATGGGCTACATTCACAGGCTATACAGCAACAAAATCAAGAAAAATCCCGTAGTAATGCTACCTGAAAATTGACTCATCCATAGGGAGCAGTGCATTCTTCAGAGATGCGGGTTTACAGATAATCAGGAACCAGTGTTTTTCTGCGAGTGTCTGATTATTCCTCTGCATCTGAACTGAGGACAAAGTTGTCACTGGCAATGAAAGTTTTCACTGGAGGCAGAATTTTTCCCAGTCAAATGTTCCTTTTCCCTTTTTGTAGGCACCACAAAATCAGCTCAAACCTGTATGGGGCTCAGATGCTGCTTTGGGGTTTGGGACCATTTCTGTCACCTTGCCACCATCCCGCTGCCTTCTCTTAGTGGGTGAGGAAGCTGGGAGTGCCCAAGTCCTGTGATCTAGTATCTCTTTTTATAATAAAATTTTACCACAGACAATCTTTTTTTTTCTTACTCTTTTATTAACAAATTGTTTCTTATGCCATCAATCTAATAACAGTCACCCTGACCATTTTCTGCTTGTCAATCATCTGTGTACTTTTGTGAGAGACTCCAGGATTCCTTGGGAGAAAAAATCACATATTCCTTGCATAGTGAAATGCTTGAAAGTTTTCACCCAAAACTATATGCTTAACACCCCTTTTTTAGAGGTCATTTCTGGTTCTGACCTTCCGGTGATCCTATCCAACTCTTCTGTAACATCCACCAGCAAGGACAAGATAAAAAAAAAGGAGATTTAAACACTGATAGAAAATGCAATTTGTGGTATATTTGGATAAACCCAGAAATACTTCCAACCCTCTGAACTGCACACTTTGCTGTTTCTCTGCTCTGGGAAGAGCAAAATAATTCTTCCTGAGTCTGTCCTCACCTCCAAATAGAGGAAAACTTAGGTAGTTGGTGCTGAGAGCTTCAGCAGGACACGAGAGCAGGAGATCACTATGCCTGATCGCCAGGCATGAGGGACTCCACCGTGCTCTGTGCTGCTGTGTTCATGCTGGTGGAGAAGAACTGCCTAGAAAGGCGATGCTCAGGGATCTACTGCAGCATCTTTGCATCCCGTGGTCCTTCCTGCACCAGGAAGACAAATATGGTGGCAAGGGGATGCTTTTATGCTGCCCTCCTCTCCATCCAGATGTGACACACCGTTCATCTTCACTGTTCACTTACTGTGGAATGAGATATACTTTAACAAAAAAAAACCACTGTCCCATGTCAGGAGCTGTTACACCAACACTATTGCTTTCCCAGGTGCCACTTATCCCCCCAGCCTCTTCTCCTTTATGCCTTCCTTGGGGTGCTGGGTGTTGCAGCCTCGCAGTTGGCCTGCCAGATGAGACGACACTGCCTCCAGCCTCTGACCTGACGCTTGTTGCAGATGAAAAGATCATCCAAAAAATCTATATAGTTAGGTGCTGCTGTCACTCGTCCTCAGAAATCTTTCCACTTACTTATGCTAGCAGTTGCTGACTTGTATTGACGCTCATTTTGAAGATGGTAACTTTATTCTGCGAGGTAATTCTAAGCTGTCTTGTTCCTGCAAAGTAGGCTGAGCTATTTCTAAGGTCATGGCCCAGGTCTGTGTCTCTACAATGAACTTTGACTGAGGTCATGTATTTAGTTTTCACTGTGTTGACAACTGAATGGACATTACACTGACCCCTGCTAAAGAAGCCAGTGCTAAAAATGCTGCCTTCAATAATTAGTAGTAACTTGTTTTAATCCTCAGACTGTCCAGTTAAGCTAGCAGATGTCAGGAGCACCGAGGGCAGATGGCCTTGAGCCTTGCCTTTCTAACCAGTCTGATATTATGAAGTATAAGGACTTTTGCTCAAATGTACTTTTCATTTCTCTCTCCTACACATGATAAAACTATCAAGTCAATAATTATTCTTCCAATTACAGCTCCTAGACAGAAGGAAACAACAAATCGCACTATCGTTAGATCTGATTTTGAAGAAGGGGCATAGCAGCAGCCATTTGTGAAGCCTGTTAACTGAAATATAGGTCATGATAACATTGTGGTTACAGAAGACAGAGATTTCTCCTATATACATCAGCTGTGATGGGAAGTGAACATGGGTTCTGGCCTCATTCTGCATGAAAAGGAGAAGGAAAGCATTTCCACTCAGTAATGTTGTCAAGGTTTCCCTTTATTCAATCCCATTTGCAGTTGCATGAAAACCACAAGGGCTATTTTTCTTTATATTTTATTTTCTGTTGGAACAATTCGGACATTTCCAAATGAAAGAGTGATGTTCTGACTATGTCTAAAAAAATAATGGGAGCCTTTCCTTAAAATAGCTGACATTTTCCCTTTTTTGAAGGTAGTATCTTAAATCCAGCAGCAGGTAATCTTTTGCATGAACATGAAAATACTTCCAGTCAGCCAAATCACAGTCTGTCATAAACAGTAGCGTGCATACACTTAACCAGGCTTGTTAGTTATTTGCATCCCAGAGAAGATCAAGGCAGGTTTAAACACCAGATTAAATCCGATTTCCTCTGAAACCACAATTCTGCACAGCACCAGGAAGGCAGGGGATGTGCCTTTCTCTTGCAGACCATCCCAGGAAGCCTGTGTAACTTCAAGAAGAGAACAAAGACCAGTGAGCTCTGTCTGTCCGTCTCTTCTCCCCATGTAGGGAGACCATGACACCTACTTTTATTTGCTAAACTACCATTGGAGCACTGATTTGTGAAAAATAATTAGTCTGACGCTTCTCTTCCTGAAAGACAGATCTGCCCCTTCCACCTTTTCAATGTTATGATGTTACAGAGCTGAGGAGGAAGACTTTTTCCAGAGCGTCTCTGACCCAAAGCTGTCTCACTTCCAAGGGCGCTTGCCAGGCCTCAGTAAGTTGCCAATGAGGTACTAGCCTAGTTAAAAACATTGGTGAGAGCTGGTTCATGGGGTTCTGGTTCACCTTTTGTCTTTATAGCTGTCTCTTTTCTGTTTATTTAGCAAAGCTGTATACACGGAGAAGCGTAGAGGGCATATAAAAAGATGCTGGAGTTGGAAACTAACATGTCATGGAAGGCTTGGGATGGTCACATGCTTCCAGGAGATAAATATCTCCCATGGGCAGGAGAAATTGGTTGTAAATGTGTTGGTTTCTTTTCCTCTAATAGCAACACCATCAAAACTTCACAGGGCAGCATCTTCATGCTTCGTTTTAAGCACTGCTGTACAAAAGGCAGCTAAGTTTACTCAGAGAGTGCCCTGGAGCCAGCCAGCAGGAGAGTTGTCTTGGCAGCAGCTTGTGGCAAGCAGAAGCTGCTCACAAAGTAGTGTTTATGATGACTGCAAAAGTCATGCTCTGAGTTACATTTGCTCAACTTAGGCCTCTGCAATCTGTGTAACAGGTGCAACTGTGGAATCTGGAGCCTGCACCCTTCCATATTGGTGCCTCCATGAACTGTGATACCGGTGGCATTTTCCTGACAGTGGCTCCTCTGAGTGCACAGTTGGATTCCTCACAAACGTTTGTATCTACTCTGTACATATGCCAGCTAGCTGTGGTTATTTTACAAAAGTCTGAGAATATGAAACATGACATTTCTCCTTTAAGATTTAGTTAAAAAGCCTATGCACATCCACATAGTCCTTGTTACACTACACAGAAATGAAGATTAAACAGCAAAAGGCTGTTCAACTGGGAAAAAATAGAAATGAGTATCATTATGTGCATCTGGTTTACAGGAAAATTAAGATAAGGCATAAACCCTTAATAAGGCTAGACATTATAAGCATACAGGGAAGAGATTAAGAAAATACCAAAACTCAGTCTGCATAGAGTGATCTATCCTGGGCACATTGTATACTGCTATGGTGTCCATCTCTCTATGGAATGACTTAGGGTCTAATGAATGAGTGAGGAACACCAGGCTCCTTGGACACCAAAGCTAAAGGCGACAAGATTTACTGCACCCATTTAACCCGGGGCCCACAAAGCGCCCAGCTCTCATTATTTCGGGGAAAGGGGAGTTGTTGCGGTGCTAAACACGTCAGGGCCATCTCCGTGGCTTTGGAGAGCCTGCCCATTGTTGCCCCTGAAAGCCACTAGAGCGGTGACAGCTTCCCCGCACCTCGCGGGCCACGTGGAGGCCTCGCTCGCGGCAGAGGGCAACCAGGAGCAAGCTGTCTCGCGAGCGGCAAGCGGCCGAGCAAACTGTGCGGGCCCGGGGAAGAGTTATGGGGCGGCCACTTAACCCTGCTAACGCTCTCCTGCCAAGAGGAACCGGCGCGAGCGGCCTGGAGAGCGAGCAGAGTCGTCGGCTTTGGGAGGGCCGGCTGGATAAATCTCTGCCGCAAGTGACCTGTGTGTGGTTGAGGGTGGAGGCTGATAGTTGGAAGGAGGGATGTGAGATGAGCTAATTGACCTGCCCGGACCCCACCTAGCCGTGTCTGATCTGATCACGCTAACTGAGGTGTTCTTACATGCTCCTTTCATGGAGCACCCTGGAGGCTCAGTCCCATACTACTGTCAGTGACTAGAGCCCTGTGTTCCGCTGAGGCTTCATTTTAGCTGGCGCCCAGTCCTTGTGCTTTGTGAAGGCTCCTCAGGAGCCTCCTCTAGGCCCAGAAACCATTCCAGAAACACTTGGGAAAAAAAAAAAAAAAAAAAAAGCCTTCTGTGTGTGCACTGTGTAATGCTGTGCTGGGGGGGCCCAGGCTAGCCCCAGGGTGGCTGGCTGGAGGGTGCATGCGGTGGCATGAGGCAGTGGCAGGAATGCTCTCCTGACCTTCAAAAGCCAAAACAACACCCATGTAGCTGCCGGGCACATCACAGCTGTGCTAGGAGGACGGTGCTGCTCCCTCTTCCTGAAGAGCCTCGCTCATTCCCTGGGGTGGCCTCTGCCGTGTGATGTTGGCAAGATACAGCGTGGGAGAGAGCCAGCAGAGAGTCCCAAAATGGAGCAGCAGGATCCAAGCCGCTAGGAAGATGGGCCTGCTTTAGGTTGGAGAGCACCAAGAAGAGAGAACAAGACACATGTTTAAATGGAGATGGGCCTACTGAGGTTGACCAGAANACCCATGTAGCTGCCGGGCACATCACAGCTGTGCTAGGAGGACGGTGCTGCTCCCTCTTCCTGAAGAGCCTCGCTCATTCCCTGGGGTGGCCTCTGCCGTGTGATGTTGGCAAGATACAGCGTGGGAGAGAGCCAGCACAGAGTCCCAAAATGGAGCAGCAGGACCCAAGCCGCTAGGAAGATGGGCCTGCTTTAGGTTGGAGAGCACTGAGAGAGCAAGACACGTTTAAATGGAGATCGGCCTACTGAGGCTGACCAGAAACCAGGACGCTTGTCTGTGCCTCCAAGGAAGCTTCAAAAGGGAGCGCTCATTTACGCCATGCTGGCACCAAGGGCTGCTTCAGGGGCGAAGCTTCGGTGCACGACTTTGGTTCCTCTGCTTCTTCCTGCTCCCCAGCTCGTGGTGCCCCTGCGCACTGCTGTTTGCTCTGCTGCATTTCAGTTGGGTCTGACAGGTAGGAGCTGGGAAGTACTTTGACGGGCAGTTTTAGAGAAGATTAAAAACAAAAAACAAGCCAAAAAGTGATACTAACTTTTACAGTGCTCTAGTTTTCATATTGGTACTTTTCATCCATAGCTGCTCATCTGTAAAGCACAGTAGTTCTACTATAGGTAGACTATTTGAAAGCAAATTTTGTTTTAATATCATCGATTCAGGGTCTGCTATTTGCAAGAGCAATTAATTTCTGCTGTGTTGAGAGATTGCCAAGAAAAACCTAGATCTGATTGTAAAGCTAATCTCTGAATTTTATGGCCTTTATGTACCAAATTGGCACTTTGTCGCCCCAGCTAACCCTGAAACACGTCTGTGGCCAGATGTTGAGTACATATTCTTACTTTGATGGTTCAAGACCCAAGAAAAGTCAAATTCCCATGTGCTTTGTTTTCAGATAGCTTGGTTAGCACTGTTCATGTTTTGTTGTACTGGAAGATCAGGCTTCTTTAAAGTGCTTTTTCTTGTTAAAACCACAGAACAAATTTTAACTAAATCTGATATTTCTTTGAAATAAACATTTGATTTTGTGGAAAGTGTTTTGTCCATTTGCTTGAATCTTAGATGTGTTAAAATGTCTTTATTAAAAACTGGAGATCTCTCTAAGGCTTCTGGTCCTGGTAGCTATTTTATTTTTGTCCGGTGGATGTTCCAAGGTCACTGTTCCAAAAAAAAAAAAAAAAGTCCCCCTTGCAGTAGCCAGGCTGGTTAACACTGTTTAACCGTAGGGTTGTGCTACAAGGAGTCTTGGACAGAAGTAAGGAAAAAACCCTCCAATATGTTCAGCAATTTTATCCCTTGCTGAGACAGCCTGGCAAGTGGCTCTTATGATGGGATGCTGAGTTACAACAGAGCATAAAACCATCAAAGGCAAAGACACCAAGGGGAGCACAGGCACAATCAACTCTCCAATTTCCAGCTGTCCAGGCTTCTGAGTTGCGGGAACTGACTGCCTCCCATAGACTCTTTGCAGAGCTGCCAAGTTATTAGGAGCTGCTCAAGGGAAAGGGAGTGCAGAATGGGTTCCCAACGGCTGCAGACTTGCCCGTTGCCCTGCACATGCAATCGAGCTCAGCTTGGGAACTTTGTTAGCCTGTTTGTGACCAGTCTGGTGGGAGAGAAAATGAATCCAAGTTTCCCTATGGCTGCCCTTCCTTGCACACATCCAAATGAACCTTTGTCCTCACAGCTGGATTTGCAACTGTGTTCTTCCCTCTTTAACACTACTTTTAGATTAATTCTTCTGTATGAGGATTTTTCTCACTCAATCTTCTTCCTTCCATTTCCTCCATCCTTCTGCAGACAGCTATCTGCACTCAGAGATATAAAGTGTTCATTGATGTTGTTTGATCTTTGCATGGAATGACATGTCGTAGAGGAGATAGCCTACAAAAACAAATGTTTTTTAAAGCTACCTGCAGTGGCAAAAAAAAAGACACTAAGAGACAAAAGCAGGAGGAAGAAAAAAACATTTGAGCGCAAAGGCAATAGTTGGGATAGTAAGTCAAGTGGCAGAGAAGTTGCCCATCTGCAACGGGATGGCAGGAGGCAAGTGGCCTCAGGCATGGCCAGAGCATCACCTGAGCCAGCAGAGCAGCCACTGGGGCCTTGAAGAACTGCTGGTCCATTGGGAAGGGGTGAAGTAGAGGGTTGTTCCATTAAAGGCTGGCAGAAAAGATAATCTTCCCTTCAGCAGCTGGAAAAATAAACTCAGGTTAATTTAGACTGACTGGGCCAGATTAGTAGCTTGGGTGGGCATTATGCCCACACTGGCATCATGATTACTTGGCAAAATGTAACCCAGCTGTAACTTTCTCCCAAATGGGAATACTGGAGTTACCTCATTGCCAGGTATTCACCCATAGGGATGGGGACTTATTGGGGTGGGTGCCATGGTGTCCCGGTTTCTGTCCCTTTCCTTGAGGGCCTGAGGGGCAATCTCATATTTATTTGAAATAAATATGTAATTTTGTGGAAAGTGTTTAATCCATTTGCTTGAATTTTAGATGTGTCATGCACAGTGCAACGTGCCCAAAGTCACCCCTTACCCAGGGTGACGTGGCAGTGAATCTAGATGGGAGAGGGATCTCTGCAGGGCTTCCCAGAGGACCTCCCCTCTCTGAGGTGGCTAATGGAGGGAGATGGAGATAGAGGTGATCACACATAAATATATACAAAAATTATTTTTCCTCCCAGTTCCTGCTTTTGGGCATCTCCCCTCTTGCTGATCGCATTAGGGCCATCATCCTACAAACTCGCCTTCTCTAACAATTAGTTACTATCATTCATGCTGTGCAATCAGCTGTTAAATCCTCATTTATGCTAATTTGAATGTGAATGTGCGGCTCGGCAAAATGTTAGATTGCCATGTTTACAAATATACTACAGGTATTTAGAAATTTAGATGATACAAAACATACCGCTTAAGCTACTTGTGATGCCACTTTAAATAACCTAAGCCTATTTATCAGTTATTTAGTTATTCTTTTCACACACTGCTGTTTTTTTCTTTTTATGCCACCCCTCGTCACACTTTTTTTTTAAATACATATATAATCTAATAAATGGTAATCTTAGCGATTGAATTTGATTACATGTAACCTCTATATGGGTAGCATGATTTAACTGGAACACATTTTTCTAATCCATGAAAGCTTTCTTTAAAGCTGACGAATTTAGAAATAAAGAGGAAAATAACCTCTTTGGCTTAGTAGTAGTGGTAGAGCTATATTAGGGACTATAATGTGTCCATGGTAAGTGATTTTCCCAAAGCCGTTTCAGTATAATAAGCTCAAGAATTAGTTTCATGTTAAAGTTTATCTCATTATGTGCTGTGACCTGTATGCATCTCACACTTCCCATCAAAAGCTGATTTCTTCTAATGGTTTTCGTCAGCGCAGGCAGCGGGGTTAGGCCACTTAGCTGCATGAAACTTGCCTCTGATGCAGAAACTCTTCCCCTGGTCCTTGCTGGGACTGAGCTCAGAGGAGATCCCATCCTCCACCGTGCGGAAACCAGTTGGTTTCTCCCCTGGGTAAATCATTGCCTTTTCGTCCAGAGCACTAAGGTCAAGACCACCCTAGTTTCCTATCCGAGGGAGTCTGGCAGGACCAGCTGGCTGAGCACACTTTGGCTTGTATTGCATCAAAAAGGGATGTGAGAAGAGACCAAGCTGTTTGCAATCCTCTCTTTGGGAAAAAATGGTGTCTTGAAATAATGAGGAGATGGAGTTTTGTCTCGTTCTAGAAAATCTGTTAATTTTGAATAATGCTGTAGGTCATAGGCAGTGACTTGCACACTGGCTGCTTCTGCTCTCCTTTGTTTTGGGATAAGCAGAGAACATCAGGTTCCCATCTGGATATTACTTGTGATCACCCAACCATCATCTCTTGTGGAACAAGGACCATCATCACAGCTGTGGCATTCACATTGCACTGGCACTCTGAAGTCACAGGTGCCATCGGCTACTACAGATCCTCTTGTGCCAGAGCAATCCTAAAGTCTGCATCTCTGAGAATGAGACGAGAGGTGAAATTTCAGCAATTTGCCTGAACCAGAAGTGCTATTAATGTCAAAGGAACATGAACATGAGAATAACATGGGCTGAGTTGATGCAGGGAGAAGGTAGCAGAGAGGTGCAATAGGTGCAGTGCCAGCAGGGCAGGCACTGCCTTGCCCAAGCGGAGGATGCTGGAATGAGCTTGGCCGCACAACAGGGGCTCACACCTTTCTTCACGTGCACAACACAGAAGTAAAGCTCTTCCCTGGGCTGCTTCCTTATTCCTGCAGAGAATGATGCAGGGGGTTGCTCCTGTCCAGAGCCCGGACCTCCTGCAGGCTCACCTCCCTTTGCTCTGCCGCGCTGGGGGGCCCCTGCAGGACCGACTCCTGCAGGGAGGATCTGGGGCCAGCCCTGGAGAGTTGTCATGAACAAGAATAAGTGGGGAGAACAAGAGAAAAACTTAAGGACAGCTCAGAACGCTACAAGGCAGCAGGGCAAGTCACAGGCTCATTCTCTGGTGTCAGAGATTTTTTCCCTAAAACAACCTGTTTTGCCTTTGCAAGCTTCCCTGCAAACTTTCCTCTAAAATGAAGAACAATCTGCAGCTGTCCCCCAGAAGCAGGGGTCATGCCATGCCTGAGCCATCAGGAGAGCAAAGACAGTGGCAGGAAGACTGGAGGGCAACCAGCCACGCTCTCCAGTGCTCTCCTTTGCCCTCTCCATCATTTTGGGCCCTGGCTCAAGGGTATAGAAAACCACTGGTGCAATAATTCACCTCACGAGCAGGCCACGTTTCAGTCCTGGTTTGGCTCTGGCTCTGCCAGGAAAGTGCTGAGACACTTTAGCATCTAAGAGAGCATGAAATGTTCAGACTACTCATTGCTGATGCTGCCACCTTTAGATCCATGCTTCTGCCTGAAAAGCCATTCATTTTTTTGCAAGACAGGATGGCTTTGAGTAGAGTTTTTGCATATACTTCATGCCCTCTTGATGGAGTCATAGAATCATAGAATGATAGAATCAGCAAGGTTGGAAGGGACCTTTAGAGTCCCCTTTCATTTTTCCATAGTGAGACATGCAATTGCCAGATAACTGTGGCAATAATTTCCCTCAGTAAGGACTGCAGAAGGAATAAGAAAAGAGAAATATTCCACTGAGTTGCCCGAGACAAGTCCAACAGGGTTTCAGCTCTCTCGCGGTCAGATTCTCAGCCCAGCAATCGGTACTTTTGGGTAAAGTCCTGGGAAAAGAAAAATTGTTATCTTTATTTGAAGGTAGAGCTGTCTTTAAGGCAAAAATAGCTTTTTTTTTAAAGATGCAAAGTCAGTCATTCAGACAATCTTCAAAGTGCTCGACTTAATCCGCAGGGACTTGGTTTTGCTTTTCTCGGCGCAGATTTTTCCCCCCTTGTTCACACACCTTGAGACAAAGGCGATAGCTGAGACGGAGAAGGGGGAGGGCGATACTTTTTTTTGTGCGGGATGCGTAGCAAATTTATTCTAGAGACGGCCTGAAATGGGCTTCAGAAAAAAAAAAAAAAAATGGATAGAGTGTCTTCGCGAAGAAAAGGCCCCTAAGTAAACTCCGCCGCCATTCAGGAGATTTGCTCCAACACTTAACAAGTGGAGCGGGAAGAAAGAAAAATCTGTTGTCAGGTTTGGGGTGTTTATCAGCTACCCTCTAGACACTTGACCTGATGCCGGGGACCCCCTAATCCGCTGATCTGCATGCGGCAGGACCTGCCGGATTCAGGCCCGCAGCGGCTGCTGCGAGGGGCTGGGACACTTGTACTAATGCGCCGGCACCGCCGCCGCCGCGGCCGCTGCCGCGGCACATTGTGTGCCACTCACCTTCTCCCGCCTCCCCCCGCCCTGCAGCCCCGAAATTTCATTCTACTCACAAATTGTGAAATAAGTTGTTTGGGCTGGATTGGCCGGGGGGAATTGTCCTCCTAATGAAACAGTCTGTTCATTATACAGCCGTCGGAGGAAGGTTTAGCTCTCCCAGAGCCCACGACCCATGCAGGTTAACGTCTCCCGACGGACACTGGACAAAGGAATGAATAAGCCGAACGCTGTCAAATCAGGCTTACAAACAGCTTGGCATACAAACAGTTACTGCTTGTGTGCATGTGGATTTAGGGTCCCCGGGCTCTTAATGGCACAGATTTGTAAGTACAAATCGCTCGCTGTTCCAACTGTTTGCAAAAGGAATAAAATGACCAAAAATTAGTTTGTTTTAGCAGTGCTTCCTCCCCTCTCCTCCACCATTAAAAAGAAAAAAACAAAACAAAACAAAAAACAAACAAACAAAAAAAGGTGGATGTGGGAAGCACCTATTTCTGCATCTAGTGAAGGGGAACACGCTCAGCCAACCCGTTTTTGTCAGAAACCACCAAGCTACCTCCCCTTTTTTCTTTTCAAGGTGGTAGAAATCCGATAGAATTAATTCTCAAATCTCTGCATTTGTGGCATTGATTTAAATTATTTGCAATACCTGCTGGCTAAAACTGCCTGTAATATATTTTTTTACAATGTTAATTGTATTAATCTAACTGTAATTATTTGGATTTATAAACTCTTTTGTTCAGAAATTATGCACGAACCAGATAGAAACAGTTTGATTTTCATAAGGCAGAGTGGCATTTTCGCTAATGAAGTGAATGAAGCAGAAATCCCGGAGTGAGAGTGCATTGTGGAAATTTTTTACCAGGTGATTTATCACCAGAGGGACACTTTAAATCTGGATCAGTTTTATTAAATCGTCTACATATTTATTAAAGCCGGAGCAGGAATAATACCTTTCTGCAATCATCACATATATATATCACATAATAACCGTCATTCTGCAAAGCCCCAAAACAGTGAGCCAAATATGTTTTTAAAGTAAAAATCCAGGATAATCTCAAAACGTGTTTGAAATAACTTCAGCGGGCTCACCTCATCTGACACGTGCTTCATCAGGGAACGTGTGTCTTTTTAAAGCCTCCTCCTGGGCAGGTTTTCATGAGCAAACACCATTCCCCACCGCTGTCCTAGCAAAAGTATTAGGGCAGGGGCTACAGGTTGCACTTGAATTCCCTGCCATGACTCCTTAGTCTGTAGAATAAGAAGTTAAAATAATGTTTTTGGAGGAGATGGCATGCAGTGGTAAGCACATACATTGCCATTAACACTTTGGTCCCTACTGATCAAGTGTGTTTCCTCCACATCTCATTATATTGGTGATATTGGAGCTATGTGGGACAACATGGGCTGCTTTTTTTACAAAAACGAGAAATTGCCATGAAAGCAATACAGGTGTAAGTACAAAACCTCTGTCATGGCCTGTTGCCATGATCACTTGCAAATTGTAGGGCTGAGTGCTCAGAGGCTCTTGACGGTGCCTCTGATGATCCACCAGCCTCTAAAAAGATGAATTTTTTTTTTAAATTTGTTGTACAGTTTTTTTTGCATAAGACAGCAAATGGATTTGCCTCTCCTCACCAAATTGTGACCTTCTATCATGACCCTCAAATCATGTACTCCTCTCCTGGACCCGTCACACAACTTCTAATCCCACGGGCCTGGGCTTGCCAGGACATTCACGTGCAGAGGTAGACCCCATGGAGCACCCCACGGAGTTCCACTCTGTATGGGAAATCCTACAGGTGATGATTCCCTGGTGTTGTCAGAGCTACTGGCAAGGTTGCCTCTGGATCAGAGGCTTTTTTTTTTTTTTTAAGGTAATAGAGTCTGCTACAGAAGAAGATCTTCCCTCTTTGGAGAAGTCAGTCTCCCTAGAAGTTGATCTACTGGACATCTGGATATCTAACTCTGAAGGCAGGTAAGAGAAATCCCATGTGCTGATGTATCCTGAGAGGACTGCCAAGACAAGATCTGGGTTACATCTGGCACTGCTACAGCTCCACCAGACAGTAAGAAACAAGGTGGTCTGTGCATGAATTCCCCACAGGAGAGAAAGAATATGGTAGTTCCCAAACTCTCAGTCAGTACCACACAAGGAGAAAGAGGGATAAAAAGCTACACCTGCAGTGGAGATTTGCAGCCCTGATTTGGCTACATCCATGAGACAGGAGTCATCTCCCCTCTAGAGATCACTCAAAGTTGACACAGGCGTAACCAGACTGCAGTATTGAGATTGCAGGGTAGATGCACTCCAATGGAGATAAATTGGCAATAAAAGATAAAGGGAGCAAGCTGGAACGGCAGAGGCAGTGCTGAATGCAGCTTTAAAAATGAATTAAAATGAGTGAAGCCTAGAGAGCAAAAAAAATGGAGGAACACTTACTGATATGCTTTGGAAAAAAATGTGGAATTTTGAAGTTTGCAATGGGGCAGGAAGGAACTATTGTATTTTATAGAGGACAACTGGCAACATCTGCATGGATGTCTGATGAGGGAACTGCATATTAAATAATGGTGTTATAGTCGAGTTCTGGATGAAAGACAGTATTTTAACAGGTGATATTGAAGTTGGTAAACATCACTCAGTTGAAAAATAGAGGAATGTGCTTTGCCTAAGGACTGTCAACAAGTTGTTCTGCATTATTTTTGAGTTTCTGTGGCAGTCACCGTTACCCAGAATTTCTGGAAAACAATGCGCAGCCCCTAAAATTCTTCACCCTAACCATGAGTCTTCCTTTAGCCACCTGTAGACCTTGCCAGCTGAAAGCATACAGCCTTCTGACAGACATCTGCTTATCCTTTAAAATATCACGGAGGGCAGGAGTTAACACTGCAGAATAACACTGTCACTTTAGGATAAATAGATAAATAAATAAATAAAATGTGTGGTGGAGCCTTTGCTGTATCCTAACTGTTTTAAGAGAGCATTCAGAGAAAATAACATTATGTAGATTATTTTGCCTAGTATGAGATTTGCTTGGTACATCTGTTTGGTACATTTGTTTGGTGAGTGAATATTGAGTCACTGCCATGTTTTGGAACTATTTTTGATGTTAATGTTTCTGTGCT
Source organism: Crypturellus undulatus (assembly GCA_013389825.1). NCBI lineage: Eukaryota > Metazoa > Chordata > Aves > Tinamiformes > Tinamidae > Crypturellus > Crypturellus undulatus. Next base: position 146,970 of record VWPW01001141.1, on the reverse strand, counting down.
TTTCATCATTTAGTTTAAAGCACTCATATCCTCTTGATACAAATTTTCTTCTTACTATAGCTTTCTGGAGATCACTAGACATCACTAGCAGCACAGCAACTGTTTATGCACTTTACTGTTAAAACAGTTGTGAAATGGGCTGCTGTTTAAAATGAAAAGCTGCAACAGCTCCGTGTTGCCGCGCGTGGAAAGGGCAAAAAGGGCTCGAGACTCGCCGCCGGCGGGGATGGAATTCCGTCAACGCTGATTTCTCGCTGCAGCGGTGAATCCGCCTGGCTGCTGTTCTTCTCTAAGCTGTCCGGGCCTGGAAACCTGCCGAGCTACTGTTCTTCCGAGTCTCAAGGCTGCTGCGCGGTTATCTTCGAGTCTCAGGGTCAACCCGTCCGCTGGGGAGAGGATGCGGGGAAGACATGCAGCTGACTCAATTTGAGTAATAAGGCAAGACTCCATTTATTGCTGCTGCGCACAAGCATTATATAGTTTTACAATTGCTGCTAAAGCCACACGTTCTTACACTATTGGTTAACTATTCGTAAACTACTTATACCCTACTATACCATTGGTTAACTATTTATGTCCCACTACTTATTCCCTGTATCACACCTGGTGTTTGCACAATCTCAGCATTGTTTTCCCACCCAATCTTGGACTGTGCTGCAGTTTCTCATGGGACTGCTTCCCTACCTAATCTTGGATTGTGCTGCAGTTTCTCCCAGGACAGAAGCCCCGAGGGCCTAACTTGTGCTAAGAGCCTAAGTTACTTATGCTAAGGGCCTAAAAACCAAGGCCTTGGTTGTTCACACAGAATCCATGTCTCCGATCCTTGCACCATTCTGCAACACCGTGTGGCTACTTTATGTATATTAATGTGAGAAAGAGGGAAAACATGAATTTTGATTCTGCTGCAGCTAAAGGTCCATGCACCGACGTTCAATGGCAGGATTTTTTTTAATTCAAAACATAAGAATAAGCAGTACTTCATTGCAGAGTTGAAAGATAATTGTGCAATTAGCTGTATGGGGTCAATAATGCCAGAGCTGCGCGCTTCTGACGGAGAGGGATAATCAATCCAGCCTCTGCATAAAAGGCTTGGAGGTAGCAATGGAAAAATAACGTAGCACAAATGTTTCAGTGCTATAATGAACACCAGACAAATCATTATTGATGTTTTTTACTTATTTTAAGTGCTAGTGCACAAGTATCTTCTTTGATTAAATGTAACTTTAGATTATCGCTTTAAGTTTAGTATCTGTCCTGATCTAAGCAAGGGCATTAATTTGGCAATATACTAAAACCTTCCTGCTGCAATTTCAGTGTCTGCACAGGTAACTTCCATGAAAATTGACAGCAAATTCATACTCTGATTTGCAGTAAGCAGCGCAGAGGCTCACTCAAGATCTCCTCATGTTAGTAGGCACCCGTGCTTGGGTAATCTGGCCCTCTGTGCATACGTCCATCACACAAGGAATGAGGCCTTCGAGTTGTTCATGCTGAGGAAGACGAGCAGCCTCCAAACACAGTCAGCTTTTGCCTTGCTTGGTATTTACTGTTCAGTGTTTTCATTTGCTTGTGCTCCCCCTGCTTGGCTATTGTCGCAAGGGAGGGATCCTTTCAGAGCCTAAAGCAGGTCCTGGGAGGATGCTAATGAATGGCATGACGGAATATTGCCATTCACATCTGTGCTGCTCCCTCCCCTCCCAGAGCACGTCCAGGCAACCTGCTACTGCCCTGGTCCCTCCTGACAGCGGAGCAAAGCCAGAGTGAAACATCACGCAGTCAGCAGGGACACAGGGAGGGGGGTCCTGCTCTCCTGGACATCTACTGCCAGAGAAATGTGTGGGAGAGCTAGATCTGGAGTTAGGCTTCCTGAATGAAGCTCAAAATGTCCCGCCATCACATGAAATAAAACGCGTTTCATGGTGACCACAAAGAGGTGGTGACAGTGGGATGCTTTCAGTCTTGACAGTAAGGCTTGGCGCTGTGGCCTCACCTTGAGCTCCTCCACACAACCCTGCAGCCTGGACAAGTCCAAGAGGAAGAGCCTTGCAGTCCTTCCACCTGCAGCGCCACGACTTGGCCATTAAAGCCAGCCTCGTCCTGCAAAACAATTCAACTTCAAGTGATTAAAAGGATTAATTTGGTGATGCTGGCAATCCAAGTGGGAGCACGTGATTCATTATTCATCAATTATGGGTCTCATCCGCACACGGCTGATTAGGGTGCATCATTGCCTCAAATTAGGCACGAAAAAGATGTTTTAAAGCAACCATATGGTTCTACTTCAGAAGCAGTTAGCTTACAAATTGAACACATTGACTAGTTATAACTATTGATGAATGAGGGAAGAGTGCATCAAATTTATTTAGAGAGTTACCCCTCTGCTTGAGCTGAGTTTTTTTTTAATGCGATCTAATGAATAAGCAGAGTCAGCTTTAATTGCTGACTTGCTCTCAGAAGAAAAGGAGAGCCTCCAAAAGACCCTTTTCCCCCTCCCTCTCTGCATCACTTGCTGGAAAAAAAAAAGGCGGAAGCAGATGATTTGTCGCCCTGGACTGAAGGCAAACCCTTGGAAATCCTTTTTCTTTACTCAGCAGAGCAAGATCGACATTAATTACAGCACCATGGCCAACCAGGAGTCAAACTTTACACACTTGTCAGGGTTTGAGATGGTTATTTTTTTTGCCTGTTGCAGGGGTTGCTACACTGGGCTGGATGGGAGCAGAGGGATGTGGCCTATGCTGGCAGCAAGGCGGCTTTTTTGGGAGCCAGGGAAGATTGTGCTGAGCTACCGTCCACTGTGGTCTAGTGGCTAAAACAGTGGTCAGGGGATGGAAATGACAACAGATGGAGAGTTTCTAGGTGAAAGTATGACCATGTCACTTCTTTGGCTGCACTGGTAAGTATACCTGTCAACTATTTCAAGACAGGGACCTGTCTTGATGTCAGGTCTGACTGCCGGAGAGCCCACAGCCTTTTTTTCTTTCTGGCCTTTGGAAAATAAAATGTGCCAAATATTGATAATTTGGGGGATCATACCCATAGTTAGCTTGAGTCAAAGGAGAGTTCTGTCAGCTTCACCAGGTCAGGCCTTTGATCACCAACATAGTCAAGGGGGAAACCCAAAATGTTTGAGATCGGAATCTCCTCCTATCCAGATTTCCAATCCCAGATTATTAGAGCCCAAAGTGATTTTTAAAGTATAAATAATAATAGTTTCCTTCTTTTAAAAAAAAAAAAAATCAGTGGAATATTAACTTTCTATTCCTTACAAGGAGCAATGTAATTGAAGGAGGAGAGTTGCTCTGCCTGTTAGTTTCTAGGCCTCGGACTTCATTTATATTGGTTTGTAGAAAGCTGAACAAAATGGCTAGCACTCAGTTTGCTTGCAGGTATTTTTGGGTGTTTTCCCCCTTTTGATATGTGTTTTTAGCATTACTATCCTGGAGCTGCAGTCACAGACTCACTAAATCAGACTGCTCCTCGAGGACTTACAAAAAACAAGTCAAACCCAGGGAGTGCATGAGAACGTCCATTCAAAGTAGGGATCCTTTTGACAAGACCTGTTTCCATGAGAAAAAAAAATCACGTTTTTGAAACAAAAATTATTCTAGACTGGAATTGGTTTAAAAAGCAACAACAACAACAAAGTGTTAACTTAAAAATGGCCTAATCTTTGCAAGATTAAAAGATTAAGCTTTTCCATTGAAAATGACACTTCATGTCAAGTTTATAGTCCGATGTATGTAAAAAGAATTTTAAAAACCTTCATCCTGAAAGAAAAGAATTTCTTAATTTTTGCCCTTGTTCAAAAGCAGAAAATTATTTCAGTTCTAGGAATTTCATGAGGTGTGGGTAAACTGCTGTTCAGTCAGCTCTACCTGAACTTAGTGAGTTTGTACTATGTTTTTTTTTTAATTACAAAGCAAACATTAATGGCAATCTTCTGATTGTTCTTTCTTTGACTTTCTTGTAAAAATCAGGACATGTCAAGCAGACTAGGATTTATCTGTGCTAGAAACTTTTCTTTATGGGATCCTCATAGGAAAAAATAGGACTCAGAATGCTTGAACATTAAGCAAATATTTTCTTTCTGTAAGGTAAAACACAGATTTATATTGGTTTCACTCATCTGAGTGGATCACATTTTCCTATGAGATTTTCACTTCCTTTTTAAGTCCTGGCCTATACTACAATTAATTGCTTCCTCCTGAAGCTTTAAATAAAATGTAATTTAAAATCGAAAATGGTATCCATTAAATTTAATTACTTTCTCATGCAGCTAGCCTGGTAAATGGGCAGCTGCTAATTGAGAGCCGTTTCGAACCTGTAGATTAGTGACACTATTCTGGTCAGTACAAGGAACGGCATTAATATTTTTTCCTTGTACCTGAGCACTGTGGAAATGGCCACATGTAAAAGTCACTTCGATTGCCCCAGAAAACCTTCCCGAAGGGAACTGTCAGTGACCCATTGAAATGCAATGTAACAAAGACAAGCAGAATAAGGTGTATTTAAGCTAACATTTGCTGTTTAGAGTTCATGATTTACCAATAGTACCAGGCCTATGCTATGAGATATCACTATAATATTCCACTTTGACTGCAGAAAATCAACTGTAGAAAATTCAGAATGTCTGGTAGCAACAGCATAAGAGGGAGTTTTAAACACAAAACTGCCAACTTGCTCTAATACGAAAATCCCTCGTCATTTGATAGTCTACGCTTTGTAGCTTGATTTTGCAGTCATATCACTAATAATGATATTTTCACCTCCTTCCCTCATTTATTGATTTCACCTCATTTATTGATTAAGAGAAATAAGAGAAAGCCTGGAGAGGAAAAGATAGTAAGCTGCTTTCATAGCTTGTCTTCAGTGTGTCTTTCAGTCTTTAACTCCATTTAACATCATTAAACTGCTATGGGAATTTTGAGGTTAACTGTCAGCAGATATAAACCACTGTGAACTGTGCATATTTTTCAATTTCTGAATTAAATGCTCTGGAACTTTCTAACCTGATTTCTAATGAAAGATTTTTTCCTTAATCTTGTACTGTTTCACAGGTAAGAGAAATAAAAATAATCCAGGCTGATCATAATTGTGATTCTACATGCAGCATCACCTTTGAAACTTATAGGAAAACTTTTCCTCTCCTCTGTATAATTCAAAACATATTGAGTAGATTTTATTAAGTTTTACAAAAGTGCATCTTCCAGCTGAGAGATTTACCCCTCCCTCCCAAAAGCTACTGGAAACGCTGCTGAACAGGAAAAGGGGGATCAGAATGGAAACTACAAATGACATTAGCAACTACTGTTTCCTACCATAAACTGTGTAACAAAAATGCAGGATTGACTCTTCCACAGGCATCACTGTATAGCTCACAATCTGTTTGAATGCCCATAACAGAAAGATAGGAAAGCTGTTTGCATTTTCATTCTTGGAATAGGTGGTTTGGAAAGGTTTTGACTATTAGTTTTCAGTTTCTCTGCTGAGCATTTAAACACTGCAAAGCTCCATGAATAATTCTCAGGACCTTTTTTAAGAAGTGATGCAAGCAGCCTTGCTAGCTTTGTTGCAACCGAAAAAAAAAAGAACAGACACACACACAGAGCTATTTTTACATGCACAGCATGTGATCGATTTGCTGAACTTTGTGCATTTCTACCTGTCTCGCTCTTTCCACACCTTAGCACCACTGGGCAAAGTTTTCTGTCATTAGTGCAACCAGAATAACTGTGGCCTTCCCATCAGCACCCCTGAGACATCGTTGGTGCCACAATACAGCTGCTGTGCGGGCCCATTTTTCTACTCTTTCTTTTATATTTTAGCAGTATCTAGCCCTGTTCATCCCCTGACAGCTGTAGAGAAGGGCAAAAATGCTCTAAGTATTAGTATTATTTAGCTCTTTGTTTTGCTGTTTTTAAGTCACATTTTCTATGAAAAGGGCTGAGATTTGGATTTAGGCGTGTTTAGGGGATGCTTCATAGTAGTGACAAAACAGCAGTTTAATCCTATGAAATGTCTGCAACATAAGCAGCTGCTAAGCCTGAACAACATCTCCACTTGAGTAAAAGGGGCCTTTAGGAGCAAGCCCCTGAGAGCACCAACTCCAAACACCTGGTTGCGGGTGTGCACGTGGACTGTGAAAGTCCAGTCACGTTGCAAGTTAATCTGCAGATCTGAATGGGAATTTGCGCTTTCTCTCCAGACTAGGAACGAGCAATACATGTTGGAGCTAGGAAGAATATGTGAGCCAGTAACAAAAGTAAAGTCAGACGAGACCAGAAGTACTTGCGATCTATGTAGTATCTGCATATCCTGCTACCCCTTCAAAGCGTACGAGTGAGACCTATTAACTACATCAGCTGATATCGCGGAATTCCTTTTGGTGTTGGAAGCATTTGCATACAAAAGAAGACATTTCTTCAAAAGCTGTTGCCAAAGTTACCAGGATTTTTGGGAACGCTGTAGTAGGCAATCACAGATCATTTTCTGAGCATATATATATATATATATATAAAGTAAGTTTTGAGCAAGGGCATCCAATGCCTCTGGTATCATACAGATTTCCTGCTACAGACTTGCTAGTGGATCTGTCCTCGAGGCTTTCTAGCATTTCCCAGCAAATCTTTAATTCCAATCTGATCTCTACAAGTGTATGAAAAGTTCTAGACAAATGACAACTCTTCTAATACCCTACTGTCTCGTGTGGATTTTGTAAAGACATCCAGCTCCGTGTTAAATGAGGGTTGTGTAGGCAGGCTGGGCATAAACCACAGCACAGGCACAGGGACCCAGAGCTCTTGAGAGGCTGGTGCCGGGTTCCTGCTGCCAGGCAAGAGGGGAGCCCCCGAACCAGGGCCATGCAGTCAGCCCTGGGGACATCGGGCTGATGAGGAGTCGCTGCTAATTAGTCCTGCGGGGCCGGAGCTGGGGCTGTGCCGAGCTCATTTGCTCATCTGGAGGGGATGGACCGGTTTTAGGCACTTGTGCGCTATGGCTCAGAGCATCTCACCTTAATATTTTGTGTTGGAAGCACACCTTTGGCATGGTGCAATGGTGGATATTGATGATTTTTGTAAACTAAGCCCCAGCTCAGAAAGTGAGGAATGCTTAACGGCAGCATTCATGAAATCCATGAAAAAAATCAGCAAGTGAACACACTATCAAAAGCTATATCATAATGCAGCCTTGTGCTAGGAATCTAAGTACAAATTATGGATGCATGCTGGGCTTTCTGCCTTTAAAACAAGCACGGAGGTACTTACAGAGTGAAGATAAACTCCAGGCAGTTTAGTAGAAGCAGCACTTCAATATTTANGCACGGAGGTACTTACAGAGTGAAGATAGATAAACTCTAGGCAGTTTAGTAGAAGCAGCAGTTCAATATTTTAATTGAGAAACAAAATATTTTGCCAATTGAATCCTATCACAAAATGAACTCAGACCTTATTGGAACATGAAAGGACAGGCAACTCACTCAACACTGCTGTTGCCCTACCATGGAAATAACACAAAACTCAGCAAAGCAATAGAGACATGAAAATATCCTGTCTGGATGTAGCATGGAAACGAAAGTGCCCTTTCAGGCATCCATCCTCGAGCTTCGCAGCACATCCCCAGTGTCTTTGCTCAGCAACTTTTCAAGGCTCACCGGCGTCTTTGCTCCCACCCCCGCTGCCAGCGCCTCCCTCTCTTGCCCCATTGAATCCCACTCCTCAGGGCTGCTTGTCCAAATTGGACACCTTCACATATCTGTTTTCAGCACTTTTTCCCAGCTAGTCCTGCTCTCCCTGCATCTTTCTTCCCTCACATGGCTGTGTGCTCAGTTTTGTTGCCTACTTTGAGGTGTTAGGAAGTGATGAGGCCTTTTGCCCTTTGGGACAGCAGGTCTCCCTGCCATGCCACAGAGTTACCTCTGTGGCATGATGAAAGATCTCTCCTATGGCCCCGAGTCCAAAGGCTGGAAAGGACGGATGCAGCGGGAAACAATGCGCGAGGTGCCCATTTTACATGGGGGAAATGTTTCTGTTAACAGATGCACGAAACCATATGAACTCTGTTTCATTAGGGAGCCTTTACACTCTCCCTGTCAGACCATGACTAATCCTCTTTAAGGGAACAACTTCAAAGTGCTTGATTTGACACACGCGCAGGCGTGCAGCGGCTACCTCTCTGCCTCTGATAACCTGCTGGCAAAAGCCACAAAAAAAGTGTGTCTCGGCAAGTGTCCGAGCGCCCGAGTCAGTGCTTCAGGCCAGCCCTCGGGTTTCCCTCCCAGCACAGTGTATTTACAGGAGTGAATGTCCCATGGTTTTCCTTTTACCCTCCACCCTTAACCAGGCTATACAAGCCCATAGAAATTAGCCTCTGCTCTAACAGTGGAGCACAGTGAAGGCATTTGGTAAGCAGGAATGGATGATGATGATTGAAACACTTGGTCTTGTTGGGTGTTCACTGTAAATCATCTGGCTCCCTGGCACGCACAGACTGGAGGACAACATGAGAGGTCTTCGTCCCTGCTTGTTTACCACCGTGGTCCCTTTCCCTCCTTTTGGCTTTGAGGCACCTCCCTCCCTTGTGCTTTTATGGAAGGAATGGAGAAAGGATGGGTGGAAGAGAAGACAAGCAGGATAACTGCAGTGTTTGCATCGCTATGATACATTCGGCTTTTGAAAGAGGAATGAGCGTGACCAGTGGGAGGGATTTTAGATTAAAGAAAGTCCTGGGAATGGGCTGTGGTATTTGCCATTCAAACTGGTAAGGCTTTTCAGTTCTGCTTGGTGAATGTTTCAGCAGCAGACAGGTTTTATCATAGGTTTCTGAGTAACATTTTGTAACTAGTATTTTGCAAAGGACACGTCAATACTCATTACAGTTTAAATTTAAAATTTAATTAAAATCAAATTAAAATTTAGGAGATGAAGCACAGCAATTTTTTAAGTGGAAAGAAGGTTATCTGTATTTAGAAATCATATACTTCTCTCCCCTTCTCCAGCACTCCCCACAGCCCTTGTGTTTTTCATGGTTCTTAGTCGTGAACCGATTTATCCTCACAACACATTTACAAAGCAAGGAAATGATGTTATACCCATCCTGAAGGTTCAGGAAAACTATGACTTGCTAGTATTGGGTATACCATTCAGTGGCATAGGTGTGTGCGCTTTGTGCACCCCAGTCCCCCAAAGTCACTGGTGGTACCACTGCACTCCCTGGAAAGACCTGCCTGAGCAGGAGGTGGCACCAGATGATCCTCAGAGGTTCCTTCCAACCGCAGCGGTTCTGAGGTGCTATGACTGTGTGAAGCCTGGAGTCCACGGACATATGAGAGTTTATATCTCCAGTCAGGCTGTGGAGAATTTTGCTGTCAGAAGGCACTTAGGATCTTGTAGCATTGGAGTTAACCACATGGGGAATTATCCGCTGCGTATCCCTTCAGCAGTGGCTGAAGCGCTATAGCCGGAACAGTGCGCACTACCTGTATCCCAGCATAAGCCTGGGTTCTTTCAAGGGAGACTATGTTGCCTCTGTGGTCCCAAAATGGCTTGACCAGACAAAGGTGCAGCAGAAACACCAGTTGCTGCATAGAAAATTATGTAAATGACAAACTTCCCCAGCTTGGCTACCCCCTTTGCTGTGGGCACACTGGAATTCACCTTGCTCCGTGGCAGCTATTTAGACTGAGGAGATTGAGGGGATTGCATAAGTGAGAAAAAGTGCTCAGGGCCAAGTAAATAAAGATGCTAACAGGTGCAGTGAGTTGCTCACAGTAGAAGCAAGGAAGCTTAGTACTTGGAGAGGGGGCATTTACTGCTGAGTTACAGCCCACTTGCAAATAAATTGCCTTGAAGTAACTGTTGTACTGCATGTTAGGGGCCCTGGTTGATTTACAGCAAATTGTCTATCTCTCAGTATCTCTAGAACAGCCTCTCTTTCCAGGCAGCAATATTCATGCCTAGATAGCACAGCACTGCTGGCTTTAGGAGTTGAGCCCACGGTTGTAATTCAGTGGTGTTCAGCAGCTAAATCACCAGAAATGTTCACTCTGTAATTAGTGGCCTTATCAGAAAACCGTGGGACTGCTGAATAAATGCTAGTTAGGGATGAGTTCCCTGCAGAGGATCAAAAGAGGGAGTTTCGATTTTTCTTTTTAAGTTGTAAGGAAATATATACTAAACTCCAAACCCAAACCTTTTCTTTTGGCCTAAATAGAAGAGTTGTGTTCTGTGCTTAGGTAAATTAGATTTAAGAAATAAAATGGAGGTGAACTCACTAAAATGAATGCCTAAAAAAATAGGCATTATAATAAAAAAATGGGTAGACTTGGCATCTGTTTATGACATTTAATGGATGTCATATATATGCTTTTCTTTTTCTTTCCAACTGCATAATTTGGGGCAGTTCTAGAAGAAGATCATTGTTTTTTTGCATTTGGGAGTGCTGCAGGCACTGTGCAGAAGGACTGGTCTCCCTCAGCGGGCAGCCTGCCCCAAAGTGACACTCCAACTTGGATGGACAAGCTCGTCCCCAGGGTGCTCCTAGATCTGTTTTCAGAAACTTTCTTCCTGCCAAAGAGATAGAGACCATAGATCTGAGACATGACCAGTTTTACTGTGTGATATATATACTTTCATGCCAAAGTGACAGGGCAGAAACCCTGACCGTAGCACTTCAGAAATCGAAGACACATACGGGAGAGGTGCAGGCAGGTTCCCCAGCCTACACGTGCAGGCGCGTTTCACGGGACCATCTGCGATACTGTGAGGCTTGTATGAGCTGGAGTTCTTTGAGATGCTGATTGGGAACCTATCCTGCTCACGTTTCACAGCAGAAGAAAGGGAACTAACTCCTAATGTTCAGTTTCCCCCGAAAAATAAGCAAGTGTCAATCACCGCCTGAATATAAGAGAGCCGGTGGCAGCAGGGAGGTTGCTCTTCCTACCATATGTCTTTTCTCTGGCTTTGGATCCATGGTGGCATTTGTGAAGTGTCAGTACTTGATTCTTTCCATTACCTGGTTTTAATTAACCCCCTAAAGTCCCTTTGTGCTGCGGGTGATATCAGCTGGGGCACTGAATAGAAGCCACCCCTGTCAAAAAATTTGGGAACAAGCTCCACTTGAATGGGCCCAATGAGCCGGGGGGCTGTTTCCTCCTTAATCCCGCATTTAATCGCACGAGCTGGAGACAATAGGCGGCTCCTCCAGCTTTTTGCAGCTTGATTCCATTTGACATCCCCGGCCCTCTTTTGTGCGCCCGGCGAGGATCCGCCACCTCCGCGCGCGCCGCGCCGAGTCGCTCCACCAGCGTCACCGAGAGCATCCGTGTCACCCGCACAGGCACCAGCCCCGCTCGCTTTCCAGTGCAACCTCTGAGCCAAATAACCAGACGCCTACTTTATTTTTTTTTCCCCACCCCTATATTCCTATAGGAATGCGTTTTCACCAAAGAGAAGGAGTATAAGGCTTTGCCCTGGCAACACGCTATTATAAATGCAAGTGGAGAACTGGAAAAGGGGGGAAGCCTTTATTTCTCATAATTAGATGACAAAAGGATACAGCATTGTGATTTTCTGTATACTGTGAAACTAGAAGAATCAGTCTCTCCTTTGCCACCTTTTTCTGGAGAGCATTTTTTCTTCATAAAGAGTTTTTGGCTGGACACAGCGGAAGAAAGGAATTTGTTTTATTCCACTTTCATTTTATTTGTTTGAGTTGCAAGATTGACACTTCACCCCCAAGGTGCCGAGATCTGAACGGCTGCTGCTGTTTTGTTTGGTTCCTGCTCAGCTTTTTGCTATCCAAAAGAAGGGTAAAGGAGCAGCGTGATCATCGGGCTAGGAGCCACGATTTAAATCAGGGAAAATTCACAAGCAGAAGCTGTTCTGCCTGTGACCTTCCATTTGTATTTACAGCACAGGAGCTGATCACATGTTCATTAGGTATTTCTTCAAATGCCTGCTGCAAGTAGAATAAGTGAACTAATTAGCTTTAGTTTTGAAAAAGGAAAAATCCTACCATGTGTATCGCTGGCCAAGTGTAAAAACACTGCGCAACACATTGCACAAAGAAGAACACCTGTTAGCATCTTTATTTACTTGGCTCTGAGCATTTTTATTCTTCACTTATGCAAAAAGACCGCAAAGAGTAGCACAAAAAAGAAGCAGTGATGCATATCAGTATACACACATCACATTACTTCCTACCTCAGGAAGAGAAGAAAAAGTTGAAATTATAAGTTATCCTAAGCCAGTGTACCTTGGCTTTTTTCAGGGGAAAAAAAAAAATTAAATTCAGTCTAGAGTAGGCCCAAATCTTCATGTGTAGATAGTAATGTGTGGGGACTCCATTTTTGGATGTTTTATGCTTAGAACTGTTTTAAACACATCTCATTTTCACAGTAATGAGCCTTTCCAGGAAATCAGGATGTCTCAAGTCTGGTTACCAAAGATGAAAACAAAAATTACTAATAACTTCTCTAATTCATCTGTATACCATCCAATCATTTTTTTTTCCCCAGCTATTCATCCAGCCCTCTTTCAAGGTCCTTTTAAAAATAAATTTCTTTAATGATGCCTGCAAACTCTCATCCTGCCCTCAGAGGATTTTTTTGCTAGTTTGATGAAGACCACACACATAAAACTAAGTGCTTTTGTCATTTGTTTCTTATTGTACCACTTTCTAAAAGAAAGCATAATTTATGTATATTTTCTGATCATAAACACTGGAGCTGGCAATCTGGAACCTTTCCAAGAATTCATTTTTTAGGACATTTTAGATAATTACTAAGATTCATGGTAACTGTCAATTATATTGCTAATTGTAAGTACCAAAGCACTTTTTGGTGGTCTGATATACCTTATGTTTTATTATTGAACGGCTTTAGTACCCACCAACTCCAGTAAGTCAGGATTTCATCCCATGACTTTATCACTTGCAAAAATATCCAGTGGTAAAAGAGTTTCAAAGAAGCCAATAATATTAAAAGCCACCTAAATGGTTAAATATTATCAACAGTTATTAAATCTGATTCAAACGGAGAACAGAAATAATCTATGTTACATATTTCCATACTAGTATGGATAGGGACCTCAGTGCTCCTGCTCAGTAACATTCACTGTGGTGATCAATCATTTTCAGTCTGAAAAAAACGCAGCAGCACACACCTCGGTGCCAGACACCCACGCCATGAGGGCTGTCACGTTCCTTACCTCAACAGCTAAGGCGTAGGTAGGTCCCGATGTAAAGCCCCTGGTGCTCAGCGAGGTGCCCAAGCCTCCTGTGTGCTCGGAGAGGTGTGGGATGGGGATGGGATGTGCTTCACCGCAGCCACCCTGCTCAAGTCAACAGGTCACGGACTGAAAAGGTGCGTCTGAAACACCAGCCTGGAGTGCTTCGCTTGAGCAATCTCCCTCTCAGGATGGGCTCTTCTGGCACCTGTATGTTGGCCAACTTATCCGTAGCACATAAACCTTAGACCACACTATTCCCCTTTCTCCTCCTGCCAGTACTGCCTGTGTACAGGCACTCGATCATATGGACCCCTTCTTTGCCCCATCCTGACCTGATGGAGCAAGGATGCAGCTTTCACTCTAACAGAAAAGATGAGGTTTTTTCCATGTGTTCATGGACCCATTGCCTGAGCTCCTCTCTCACCCTCTTTAACATCCTTTGGATGTCCCTGTGAAATGTCCGTGCCGGTGCCCCATCGCCTGGGATCATCTTGCCAGAGGGGCCAGGAGAGTTGGTCAGCGGAACCCCGGCACAGAGCTCCCACAGGAGCTCACATATGGCAGATGCCCCAGGAGATCCAACCAGTAAAGGGTAAGACAGTAAAATACATGGTCAGTGACGGCCTCTCAGACTGTAAAGATCCCAAAAGTCTGTAGGTGTGGAAACCTAAAGTCAAATACATGACCTAAAGTCAACTAACAAATCTGAATACGGTCCTACTAAAATATCTTATATTTCTTCCCAGATCATCACAGTTCACATTCGTTGAGACAACAGCAATGTGCTGGGATCTATCCCAGCTAAGTACAGAGGGAAAAAATGAGGTTTCATCATAAAAGGAAAGAAGTCTTCCAAAAACTGTAAAATTAATCTAAAGGAAAGAAATCCAAAGGTTGTCTTAATATAACAACCGATAAAGGCTGTGTGACATAGCAATTCAAAGAACTGTGCTAATACGATATCAGAGTAGTAACAGCATTGCAAGTCATGTGTGTCTCTGTGCTTGACACTTGAGTGATGGAGCAAAGTTATTAAGATGTTTAGTCCTGAGGATTTTTTGAGGGCTTTTTAGTGAGTTTAGTCTTCACATATTGCAGCTGGCAGTCATGAAGTCCCAGCTACACAACAGGAAATTCATATTGTTATGACTTTTTTTTCTTTTAATTTAGTAAAATTAATTTAGTAAAAAAAAAAATTTAGTAAAAAAAAAATCCTCAAGGTCTCTTGAGGATTTTACCTCTTACTCTCTGCTTTGCAATATTAAAGCATACTGGTAGCATTGTTCTAGCTAGGAATTTTCCTCTTTTCTGAATATTCACCCATTCCAAGAAATATTTCCAGTTTAGCAGCCTTGGTCTCTACCTGAGCATCTGTTTTGTTTGTCCTGGCTGTATTTGCAACGGAGGCCTGGAAGGACAGCGAACAGAAGCAGTGAAGGGGCCTGCGGACTGGATCTGTTATTTCATCAGTAGCCCAAGTGCTGGGTGCACTTTAGGGTTCCTATCAGCAGAAGTAAATATGAGTCTATTAAGTGCATGAGTGGGATTATTCCAGGATTGTACCTGGATGAACTGAATATTCAGCAAAGTCCTGTGCTCCCGCAGAGCCCTGTGCCCGCTGCGCTCGCTGCAGGAGCAGGCGCAGGCGCAGGCTGGGGACCGGCCTCACGGAGCGGCTCGCACCTCTCACCTCCGCTCAATCGATCCCTCCTCGCCAGCGAAGACCTTCCTGCCCGCAGCTGGAGGGTGAGGTTTAGGTGGAAGCTGCGCACACAGACCCACTTGCCTTGGCGCACCGGAGAGCCCAGTTTGAACAAACTGTTTGGCGGGACCGCGATATTAGAAACACTCCTTGAAGGCTTCCTCCTTCCATGCGGGCCGAGGAGCTGTCCTTTTCACCGGAGGGTGCCTCGCTCTGTGATGGCCTGTGAATATAGGAAAAGGGCTCGATCTGGAGGATCCTAAACAGGGATCGCTTAAATAGGACACAAGTGGCATTTCTCTTCAGCAAGGAGATGTACCCTATGTCAAAGCCATTCCTACCTTGGATAAAGTACTAGAAATGTGACAGACACCTAAAGAGACAACACGTAGAAATCCTGCATGATACGTGTTACGGCACACACACTGCAGCAACCTTTAAAAATTACCAGAGACCGACGCTGAGTCAAATCTTCAGTGAAAATGTGACTGTTTCCAGTGTTGCACTTCAAACACAGAAATGTACTAAAAGGAAACTCAGAGCACTAGGAATGAGATTTATTTCCCCGGAGGTGAATCCGTGATGCTTTAAAAAATGGAGAGATAAAGGATGAACGGAGATGGCCTCAAAAATTGGAAGACAAAATGTATGCAAGAGTGAAGAACTTTTGGTTAAGTGTTGTTTTTGATCTTTTTGTAAGGGGTTTTAATGGCAATGACAGTATTTGCTCACTGCTAGTATCACTGTCTCCACGGGGCCACCGGTTTTCCCAGGAGCATATGGTAGAAAGCAGTCAGGAATGTGCGTCTCCTGCTTAAGCCACCTTCTTAACTCCCACTGAAACCACTGAACCTCCAGCACCTGCTGCTTTGTTTTCCTGACCGAGCCATAGGGTTCACCCATTGCATCTTTGATCTACACCCTGCTTTTATTTTCTGTTCCTGGTGCTTCCATGCATGCTTCTCCACACAGCGTATTTCCTGTAGCGAGCTTCTAAAAGAGAGCAATTCCCAAGATAAGTTCAGAGATTGGTAACACAATTTGCTCAGTGTTATCCATACAAAAATACTGCTCTCCAGGAAAAAAAAAAGTGTAAATAATAATAAAGAGTGTGATAATATTAAAGATAGATAAATAATACTGAAGATAGATAGTGTGATAAGCAGTGCAGCCTTACAACCAGCAAAATTCGTGCTCTTTGAAACAAGGGGATGGGAGATAGCAGCAGAGGCTGGGAACAACTAGTAGCACAGGGATGGAGGTAGCTGAAGGTGGGCATTGCTCAGGAGCTCAGGGCAGCGTTTAGCTCGAAAGAGGCACATTTAATCCCAAGAAACTCCACCCCGACGGAGCTGGGAGAGCCACGGACTTCAGCAGCTCGGCAGCCCTGTGCTCCCAGGAATGGAGCTGCAAGGGAACCGCGTCCCCTACAGCATCCAGACCCTATTCCCACAGGCAGCAGTGCCGGGTGCTTGCCCTGGGCTCCCAGGACATCCGCTCTCCCTGGTGCCACTTGACTGCCCCTTTGCCACGACAAGGAGCTCAGCACCAAACCTGCCCAGGGCAATAAATCTGGGATGCTTGAAAATGACAACAAGGGCGGGAGGGAAACCTCAAGGAGAACCAGGACGCAGGAAAACCCAAGCCCATCTCTGGTTTCTCCCCAGCCATCTGTGCCTGCTCCTGACTGGGGGGTGGAGGGGATCCCTTCTCCTTGCTCTGAGCTGCTGGAGGCAGAACTGCTCCCCCGGCTCCATACGCTGCTTGGGAGCTGCTTCACCCAGTGGGGCACGGGGCCCAGGGCCGGCATGGCCTGAATTTGTGTCCCTCTGGTCCAAAGTGATTGGGCACTAGCTGTTCCCAGCACGAGCAAAGAGCTTCCTTGCCGTAGCACTGCAAAGGATCCAGCAACGCCACCGCACACCCCGAATCGCTCCTTGAATACAGCAGGTGAGATCTGCTTCACATGCCGAGCGGTGCGAGCGGGGGATCCGACCTCCGTTTCTGCCAGGAAAAAAAAATGCTGTTTTGACTCTCCTTCATAGCAGATCCATTCTGAAAACAGCAACCCTTGGAAAAAGCAGGCAGCTATTCTCATGTCTCGACGGGTTCATTTTTGCTGAAGCAGTGGTGGAAACGGTGCTAAGGAAACAGGTTTCCAAGCAAAAGCCGGGCAGACAGTGCCCTCTGCAGAGCACACCGGGCCCGCGACCAGCTCTCCCTCCGCACGCCTTCACAGGGCCTGGAAAACTGCCGTAAAACATGATGGGGACACTTGGAAAGAAACCTATTTTTGCCCACTTATCTCCTGCGCGTCTGGTGCAGTTCAGCAACAAAAGGGAAATCACTTGCAGCAGAGATTTGTGCCTTTTAAAAGGGTATTCTAAGCAAGGGTTTCTAAAAACTCAAAATAATTTAGTGCCTAGGTCTGTTTGGCTTAGGTGGATGCCTGGAAATGCCTACGGAAAACCACTGATGCTGTCACTGTGGCAGTGTCCCTTGCAGGGGAATGCTGAGGGGGCGGGTGTGGGGCTGCT
Source organism: Crypturellus undulatus (assembly GCA_013389825.1). Lineage (NCBI taxonomy): Eukaryota > Metazoa > Chordata > Aves > Tinamiformes > Tinamidae > Crypturellus > Crypturellus undulatus. Next base: position 129,502 of record VWPW01001141.1, on the reverse strand, counting down.
CCATGTTTTCCTCGAATGCCCACAGTCCTCAGCAGAAATGACCCGCGAGAGCAGCAGTGGGGAGCAAGAAGTGTCTCAAGAATTGTGATTCTTGATTGCCCTTCCTTTCCAATCCGCTCTCCCATCTGTGTTTTGTTTGCACAAAAGATAAATTCTTCCTATGGCACTGGAAATCCGGCTATTGACGCTAATTCCGTAATTTGCTGCGGAGACCTCTCCATGTCTCCCCTGGCAGTTTAGCAGGCTTTTCACATCGCAGGTACGGCCACACGGTGTTTTGCAAGCAGGTCCAAGCTCCCAGCTCGCAGCCTGCACCAGCCCAACACAAGCACTTGACAGCGGAGGAAGGAATTCAACGGCAATCCGATGGGGCTGTGGGCCCCCTGCATGGAGAGAAGTCATGAGGAGATCGACAGTGTGGGAAGGCCAGCCTGCACCTCCATGGCACACTGAATTCCCCCACATCGAAACCTACAGCTGCAGCATCTCTGTGCATCGTTGGAAGAGACCGACTCATAGTCAACAGAAATCTATGGCACATAGTTACTAAAATAAACATTATTGCACTCACTTGGTCTCATGTAGGTCCAGACCTAGATACGCTATGGTTGTGCCAGTAGAATAACATGGGTATGTCCCACGCTGTTCAGCATCTCCAAATGATGTTAAAATAATATGTTTCGCTATGGCACACAATAAGGAAATTCAAGCGTCCTGCAGAATTTAACTCCTAAAATAAAATGTTATGGATAAGATAGCATAAGGTCTTCAAAACAAGTGTATTTTAATGGGAGTAGATATGTCTTTGTAAAGACCTTAGTGTGCTGTAAAATCGCAACAGCTGTACAGAAAGCAATAGGAACAAGAAAGACTATGTTCTAGAAAGAGCACCATGTCATGGGGGCTCCACATTTTGGGCTAAGCACCTTACTTTGACATCCTTCCAAGAAGAAACCAAACTAAAGTGCTCAGAAATAATTTGGGTTATCAGGTCAGCTAGCGGCTCTTCCTATTTCCATCAGGTTTCCAGGCCTTAGCTGCAGAGATGGTCAGGTACACTCAGTCCTTGGCCTATGGGTTCAGAAGAGCCTCGATTGCTGCTGCGTGTGAGAATGCTTTTTTGTTTGTTTCTTTAGACATGTTTATAGGCTGACAGGAGGACAAAAGTATCCGTTTCATTTATGCATGCAGCCTAAGAGGGAAATCCAAACTTAACAGTTAATTCTAGTCAACACAGAAGCAAGCAACTGTTCAGCACTTCCTGGCACTATTCAGTTCATGTTTTATTACAATTTTAATGCTGTTGTAACATGGATATATAAAACTGATGTTTATTATTAATCAGTGTCATGAGATGGGATACTCTACTATTCTATAGTGTGGGATGTATGTGTTGTTCATAAATCCTCTCTGCTCCTTAGCTTCTTACAGAACTGATGCTTATTTTAATTGACTTAAGGTTGTGGCATATCTGATGCACTGTAGTATTCCTCTTCTCAACATGTGGGAAAAAAAGAAGTAGAATACACAGAATAAGGGGAAAAATCACCCAAGTCTCAAGCCTGCACATTCTCCCCGAAGGAAGTGTAAAGCTAAGAAGAAATCCTCATTCAAGAAGACATGTACACACACATACGCAGAGGAATATTCCTTTTCCTTCAAAGTCATGTGGCAGACCAAATGGCACACGGCGCTACTCATGGCACACAAATGCCTCCACAGCAGCCTGCTTCCCACACAGATGGAAACAAGTCACCGGCCCCTGCAATCACGTACATAGCACTACATGGCCCCTGCAATCACGTACATAGCTGGATGTACACAGGAGCAGTATTTGCTGCACGTTGCTGGCTGAAAGTCACCTGGTGCACTCGTGTGTCGGCGAAGCAGAGCTGAGCCCCAGCAAGGCTGGTTTCCCTGCTCCGGCTGACCTGAACCAATTAGGGGTTTAACATCTGATCTGGCAGCATCGGGAGGGCAGAAGGGATGCCAATGGGAATGGGAGAGCCCAGCATATTGCAGGATCCGGCCCTTGGGGACCTGAGTTGTCAATTAGGAGCCAAAGAAATCTCTGTTTGTGGGACGGTGGCACTAGGAGCACTGCTGGTCCCCGGTAGCACCCCGGCTGAGTTGGGGGCTACCCGGGCAGAAGAGAATGGGAAAGAAGAGAAGCTCCTGCCCTGGTGACTCGGCTAGATACAGAGCCAGAGCAACCGGCTGAGGGAAGCGGCTGAGTGGGTTTCAAAGTAAAGTCTAGCAAGCTTGCCCTAGGAGGGCAGGGACAAGGGGTTGTGTCCCCTGGAAAAGAGAAGATTCAGAAGGACAATTTAAAAGAAAAAAATAATTTAAACAATTTAAAAGGTAAAATTAATGTCTCGTGTTGTGGCTGGAATGCCCGGCTTGTCTGCACACAGCGTTGTTCCCTAGCTGGAAATCCCACTTGTGGACACCAGGTCCTGCTTGGCCCACGGCCCTCGGGCTGGCAGGAGGCCACAGGATGGCAGCCGTGCTCCTTGCAGAGCGCTGTCCATTTCAGGGCACCTCCTACAAGATAAAGTGGCTTGGGGAAAAGGTCTCTTTTTAGGGAAACCACAGACTTCCCTGCGTAGCTCAGTCCAGAGGCCTGTTGCTGCCTGCTCCGGTGACACTGTGACACTGCCCTGCTGGCAGTACCCCGCTAAGGGGGGAATGCAAAGGCTGGCTCTGTACATCATTGCATGCATACCTGTACGTGAAGAAGAGCAGACCTTTCACGCACAGCTAAAAATTCTGTGTGCAGATATAAGCATATGAGAGAGGAATGAATCCTGACCAGAGCTTCCCATTGCCACCACCTACAGTGTACAGTTGCAGCATCAGCAATGTCTGTGCAAGTGATACCTAATAAATACATTGACCATGAGTTCTCAGTGGCTATCTCAGTGGCTTTGTGAGTGGAATCACTCACTCACAAAGCCATGGGCAAGACTCTGCTGAACACCAGCATCTCAGGTGTTGCCCTGTGGAACTTCTCTAGAAACCTCTAGGACATAAAACTATGAATTAGTGCTATTTTATAGTTAGTCAGAATGCCATGTGCCTTTTTTAGTGTTAGCAAAAAGAATACATGGAACATCTCAGAACCCATAGAAACACTTGAAGTCTTTTTTTCTTTTTTTTTTAATATAATCACACTATCCTTTTCTTTCCTCACACCACAACACAGCAGTACCAGTGTAAGCAAGCACAGCAGTGCATCAGGGTGGAAGAGTGACAAGGCTGAGAGGTCACCAGGAGCTCAGCTCCAAACTTGTGCATTGCTCATGAAGGGACAGCACGGCCATGCACAGAAGGATAAGCCAGCCTTAGCAACATATCATTTTCTTCTAGAATCACTTGTCACATATTGCTTGTGCCAGATGATACATATCTTAATTTTTTCTTTATGGGTTTTGCTCTTTTCTCATGTTTATTTTGTGCTGCTGAATGACAAAGACAGACATTGTTGTATTTGGAGGAATTTCTTTCAGCGTGGCTATAAGTGGCCTGCTGGTGACATGTCCAGCAGTGCCTGCAGAGGCCCTGGATTGCTCTGTTTCCATGGCATAGGGATAATAAACTGGCTTCCATCCACAGATGCTTTCTAAATGACTTGAGTCTACCCATGGGGTCCTACAGGTTGGGAGGAAAGACTGAGCTTATCCCAAACTAAAGGCACTTCCTGCTGGCCTTTAAAGCACAAAACTAAGGATGGTTTTGGAGCAAGGTGAAAATTGGAGTGTTCCTCTATTGGATGCACCCAAGAAGGGTCAAGCATGACGGTCATCCTGGCAAGCACGCAGAGATTCAAACTCACCGCTGTCTTACGTGTCCGTAAGACTCCTGCGTCCGGCCGCGCTGCGGGCAGGTGAGGTGCTGGCGGTGGCGGTCGCGCGGCTGCAGACCTTGGGCAGCCCTCCCGGTCACCATAGGAACGGCTCCAGGAGGGCATAAAAGCGGCACCGGTGCTGAGCCGGCCGAGCCGGCGCTGCTCCCTGCGCCGCAGCTGCTGCAACGCGCGCAGTGACACGGAGAGCCCCAGCCACGGACGCGCCGTCGGGGAGCGCGTGAGTCTCCTTGTGCCACACAAGGGTCTCCTTGCAGGCGGTGCTCTCGCCCTCAACGGTACTTTATTTCATGTGTGTTGATTGGAAATCGCAGTGAGTTAAGGGATTGCATGGAGTTCGTCTTTCTCTTCTGTGTTGCAATCGTTTGCATGCTATCCCTGCATATTTTAGGTAATAATTAATAGTGCCTTGAATAATAACTCTAAAGAGCCACATTGGTCATGGAAAGGTTTTGCAAACGCTTTTTTAGGCAAATCTTTCAGTTAAAGCAACAATATCGGTGTGAGTTACTCCACCAGATAAGAGCTATTTCATTTTCTTCATTTAAAACGGCCTTGAGGAAAGCCCTGGAAGAGGAGGAGCAGGAGAAGAGGTGCTACGAGCTCTATTTTATTCTTTCTCTTAATTTAATTTAGTTTTAATTTGTGTGCAGGCACAAAATGAAATACACTGAACATCAGTGACAATATACGTTATAAGAGTGAGGTAACAGGTGCTGAGATCAGGTAGCTGTAATCTAGTATTTCAGTTCCTCTTTGCTTAGGCCATTAAGATTTCATAGGAGCTTTTTATTGTGTGGCTTTTTTCTCTCACTTTTTTCTTCTTTAATCTGGGATTTAAACAGAGAAAAATAAGGTGTTAAAATATACTTTTCAATACAATTCAAGGCAATATTCATTAAGAAATCATTAAGCATGTTTCTGGGCGCTTGGCAAACCTTTAATTCAGTGTAATGCTTAACTTGAACTTTTGCCCAGGTCAGGTTACAAAGGGCACTTGGAAATAATAACAATATAAAAGGCTGCTGTCAATCTCTCTTTCCAAGAGCTCCCACAATATAAGTACCTTTTCCTCTAGCAGTGGTTTGTCTGATTTAGAAAACAAACTAGCAAACAAACAAAACAAACAAAAAAAAAAGAGAATTTTAAAAAGTCATTTTAAAACTACCCCAATTTTCAAGTGCTCAGTTTGAGTCAGCAGTGGTAACTCCGGTTTTCAGACAGTGATCACTAATTCTTGGCATATCCAGGGTATCCTCTTCTAAGGACACAAGCAGCTTTACAAGATGAATAAACAGGAATTTGCTTGTTAATATACTGCAGTTAAAAATTTGTTTATGAAATGTGATTTACTTGAGCATTCATGGCCGTGCAAGCCCATGGTTTACGCTTGTGAATGCACTTTTTTGGTGATATTCAGATTATAAATCACTGGAAGCACAAAGCACCCACCATTATGGATGACTCGTCTTTAGTGCTTTCAGAATTAGTGCCAGGACTGAAGGAAACTGCTTGTCAAGACTTCTCTTTTACAAAAATAAATAAAAATAGCCCATTGGCAGAAAAGGCCAGATCATTCAAGAAGTGAACCAAGAAGCTATTGAAAAGAATACATTGGTTAGAGCAGAAGTAAGACCTTTGTATCATATAAAGCATATGCACATGCCCTATGGTTTCTCTTCAGCACAAAGCCAGGAGCCTGATTTTGGTAGTCCTTGCACTTTTTGGTACAGGGTGGGTCTCTCCTGAACTTCTGGAGAAGAAGCCAAGCCTCAGGTGTTTCTCTTATGTGAAAGCTGTAGAAGACACTACAGAAAATATCAAATAATAAACCTGACTGGAAGAGCTGTGTGCTCAGATAGAAATAGAAGAATTATAAACATGTATAATTATATATATATTTTTTATAGTACTCTCATTCTGAAAAGCTCAAAGCATTTCATAAAGACTGGGTAGAAAACCGGGACTTGTTATCGTAGCTTGTAAGGGCAGGTAGGATGGAGACAAACTGCCCTAATAGCAGTACTAGAAATAAAATTCTGATTTTCCCTTTCATTGGACCATTGATTTCCATCTAGGTGTGTGGGCATAGCAGACAAATCCTGCCTCCGGTGCTGCAGCAGGTGCTGCGTGCTGGACCTGCCACTGCTTTGCCGCTTGTAAAGGTGTGCAGAATGGGGATTTCTGCCTGAGCTGCTAAAGCTTTTTATCATTTCCTGCTCACTTTTTGTTTCTCCTGGTGTGACACCAAGGTGAAGACCGAGAACACAGTGGGCAGCGTGCACTGTGCACACCTCCAGGCTGGAATAGCACCAGGTCTGTGCTGGAGAAGCCCACCCTGCCGCTCGCGCTGGTGCCGTACCGGCTACCCGGGGACACAGACCGCGTGCGTGCAAAGGGGCATGGAAAGGAAAGCCCCACGTGCACCCTCCTCCTTGGGGCCGGGCCCTGCCGGGCTGTGCCTTGCTGGGGCGCACATCCGCCTGGGCAGATGGGGGGAATCATCACCCGCACTCACCTGGACGTGCTGGGGTGGGTGTCTCTGCATTAGCGAATACCGGTACACATGAGCGTTCTCCAGGAGCCCTGTGTTGCTGCAGATCACTACAGCAGAATTGCCTATTTATCCAGCATTTTTGTCTTTGCTAAGGAGGAGTTTGTCCCAGTGAGCTTGAAGCACTGCATCTGCAAGATGGAGGCTCCTCAGCCTAATGTCAGCAGCCCAGGCGTTTGCAAACGTAGATACAATTTTCAAGTTATTAACAGGCCTGGATCAGTCTGTAAAATGTCAGCTTTTATCATTAAATTACTGCAGCACAGGCTCTAAGCCCTATGTGTTTTCCTACATTTATCTGTAGTGTGATTAAATAAATTCACTAATTGTTTAAACAAAGAGCTGGAAAAAAGAAACCATCCTGCTCTGTCATCAGCCTCCCACAGACTGAAATGGTCAAAACACAAGATTTCCCTCATTGCCTGAGCCTCTCAGGGCTTTCAGGTCAGATAAGGTAGCTACTCTGTAGTAAAGACTCAGACTAGAGTTTTTGAGAGCCTCTCTCTCAGACCCCTTTATATTTTTGCTAATATATCTCTGTCATGACACCTGCTTAGTTCAGTAGGTTTTAAAAGCAGGAATGCCAACCTCACCTTCTCATGTTCCTAAATCTCTGCAATTGATATAGTTTTGTGGGGCTTTTTTTCAGTTTAATGATTGAACTCTCAATAAAAAAGGGGCAAAACTATTTTAAAGGGCAAATAAACTGCATTTCAAAAAAAATCCCAGGTGGTCACAATTTGAAGGCAATACAGCCATCAAATGGAAGCCCTGTGCGTTCCTCAAAACCAGGTTTTGGACAGAAGTGTAACATCTGAGCTCAGTGTTACCTGTCAGTGACCCTGCACACAGACAGGTGTGAGGCTGGAGTGCCCTTGCCTCCCCTGAAGAGCCTTCGCTGCCTGCAGTCCTCTGCCTCCGGGCTCCCTTGCATGGTTTCCGTGCGGCAAGACGAATGCTGGTCTGGTTCCCGGCAAGACGAGCTGCAAAGCTCTGAGCACCGGGTGCAGTGGGACAGTCCTTTTGGAATAACAACAAAACAGAGTGCCTAAAAAAAGACGGGGCAAGTGAAGACAAATCAAAATCACCCAGTGAAGGGCCACTGAAGCAGTTGTACCTGCCTCCTTGCTGCTGCCTTCACCGTGAAAGGCAACTTGCTCCTTATGTATCCCTTGTGTACCTGTATATAAGCAAGGAAAGAAGCAGTCTGCAGAGCCTTCCCCTTCTAAATGCTTCTGCTTTTGCCCAGCTCTTCATGTTATTTTGATCTAAGTTGGGTGGTTTTGGTATTCAGCCTGTGTACATTATCCAAGCCGCACAAGATTATAGGGATTTAAGCTCTTCTCTGCTTAATACAGCGCTTTTACATAGGCACATGTTAACACAAGTGATCAATGAGGGGTTTTAATTAGGTTTTTTTTTTTTTTTCTGAATAGAGAATGGAAGAAAGCACCCTGTGAAGAAATTAATTGTGTGGGGTTGGGGCTTCCATTGAATAGGATTAACTTTCCTTGAGACAGTAGCACTCTCACGTAATGGCTAAAGACTTTTTATTGCTTTTTTTGCAATTTTCTTAATATACAGCAGATCTGCAATTAGTAGGAAAATTGCTGGAAGGATCAAAACAATTCAGACACCTGAAATGACACCATTAATAAATAAGGGATGAAAACCTCTTTTAGCTACTAAAACTTGGGAAGAAAAAGGACCAGTTTAGAAACTTGTGCTAGAAAACTTTTGGAATAAAATGCAATAAAATGAGGACTTCAGTGCTGAAAAGAGTGTACATAACTAAAAACGTGCTTGACTGAAGCAATAAAGCCTGAATCATTTTCAGCTAGCATTTACAACTAACGTGATTTTTATTTCAAAGGCCCCTTTGCCTGGGACAGGAGTGAGTACACAGTTTGCTGATTTTAGATCTGGCGCAGCTTACTGCCACCTTATGCCGGTGAAATTCTCCCCAAATCATTGTGATTTCTATTTGCTGCTGAAGTAGCAAATTCTGCAGTAGAAAATGCAGCTTCCCTGCTCCTTTCTACAGTGTAGAGGACACCCCATTACTGCAAAATAGAGAGTGAAGTGGACAGGAATTGCACAAATCAGGGATCAAAGCAGATGCAGAATGGATAACTCTTCCAAAGAAATATTGTTTCTTGCACCTCTTCTTTTGCTTTCTATCAAGAATTGTTTTTAAAGTTAACAACAAGAAAGCCTCAGATCTGCAGTATTGCATTTTTTTTCTGTGTGTTCTACTTTGCTTTATTAGTCTCCTGATTTCTTGAGCAAGTCTTCCTGCTGCTTCCTTCTCCTTCCTGTCTCCCTTGCTACTTTAGGCTGCAATCTCCTCTCCTCTTGCCCCTCATCACCATCTTTCCCCACTCCTCTCTCTATAGCTGCCCCCTTGGCCCACGCTACCTCCTCGTGCCGCTGTCAAGGCCACCGCAGTTGCCTCCTCATCCACTCGCATCCTCCCCAGTTTAGCTACGCTCCCCCATGGAGACCTCACTAATAAACCCAGCGTGGCCTCCAGTGATATTGTGCCATGAGTATCTGGTTATAAGAAGTGGAATTTGAAAGGTATTTTATGCAGTTTGTGGGGAACCCCAGGTAAGCACCGCCAGCGCTTTGGAGGAGAGCCTGACAAGCAATTCCCCACAGGGAGTGGTGCTCAACTGCTGCCTGGTGACTCTGGGTGAGTGTTTAAGAGAAAAAGCAGGCGTAGGGAAACTCCTCTGCGACCGTGCAGTCTATGGCACTGCAAAGCACAAACTCATTCTCGTAGCCTGATTTAATTTCTCGCTTCACTCTGCAGTGCTGTCTGCTTTCCTCACTGAGCTGGACGCTAAGGCGGCGTGGGTGACATGACTCAGCAGCTGCTGGCCTACTGGCTTTGCTTGCCTGCTCTGTTCTGTGCTTTGAAATGTGTTTTCCAAAAACAAACTAGGTAAGGATAGGAAGGATATGAGACTTTCTTTTATGTGATTTTCCTATTTAGCGGGTGGCTTTGATAAAGCTTGTGCCTCTAAAAGTAACTAATCAGTAACTAATGAAAGGACACACTGCAATTACACTAGGTATTTTCAGAGTGCTGAAACTGTTAAATGACTTTTTAGGAAAAGTAGCAATGCAGCTGGGTGAAGAGCTTATTATTATATCCCATCTATACATCATTTGAAACCTGCATGTTTTAGGGATTATTAGTTATAATACCAAGATGGGTTCATCTGCTTGGCACAAATTATTGCTTTGCTGCATTGGAGGAGCTGGAGCCTGCTGGAGGGCATCTGGAGACTGGTACAACTCTAGGATGTTTTATTCACAAGTTTAAATTAAATCTTTAGCACTAGCAAAGTCCTATAGAGGATATCATATGCGAGCTCCAGAGCCATTTTGTGTTTTCATCAAAATGTATTAATCTGTCAATTCACTAAAATGATTAATAAACAAGTTCAATCATTTCTGGTATTCAAATATGAAGTTATCATTTTAATTACTTCAGGCAGAAGTTATGCTTGGTACAAGACCAGGTGTTTAAAGCAGCTTGGTGGACCTGTGAGGGAAGAGCATTCAAACCATTTCTCAAGTTCAGATTTGAAATACCAGGCTTACTAGTTTCTTGGACTCATTAGTCTTCTAGGATAAAATGGAAAGCTGAAAAATGCTGGTACGATTTTCCTTTTCCAGGACTGCTATACCTGCTATGCTACGCAAACAGATATAAGCTTACATCACCTCAGTCATTTTCCTTCATAGTAACAAGCCTTGTTATCCTCTAGGTGCATAAATTCAGGTGTTTTTTCAGACCATACTTCCCCAACCCTCTTTCTTTTCCCCACACCTTTCTCTGTCAAACTCCTGCTCCTCCTTCCCAGTACCTCTGCTGGAAGTTTGTGACTTTTGCTTGGTGTTCCTCTCATCTTCAGAGCTGAGAAAATAAACACAGTGTGAATGTTAGTAATAGGATTTTCATTGTGATGCATGATTAGATGCTTAGGTACTTGAGACCAAATTCATCTAGCAGGAATGATACCAGAGCAGTAACAGCTTGGCTGAGCCTGACCTTTCATGTTAAACATTAGCTAACGGTCGGGTTGGTATTTCTGGTATGTTCCACATACCAGTAAGTCTGTGGAACATTGATTAAATATTTGATTTTAAAATGAAAATCTGTATCTTCCATTTAAGAAAATGACTTGTTTTCCTGCCTTGCTAAATTCAGGGAGTATCCACAAATGGATGATCCACAAATCACATTGAATGAGAATTAAATCTCATTACAACCAATTTGCTTTCCTTTACCCTACAAAAGTGTTGTAGAAGAGTAACCATCATCTGTCAAACCAAAATTCCATCTGTCCAAGTATCCTATCTCCAGCTGCAGCTATAAGAAGCTGCCTAGGGGCAGAGCAAGAATATGTGATACTTCCTCCCAGGACTTTCTCAGCCTCCAGTTATTTTCAGTGCAAGGCTTTCTGTAGCCAGGTGTGATGCCTGTGTACTGGATTCCCTTTCTGACTGCTGCTGAGCACTCAGCTTATGTTTTAATGAAACTCTTTATCATAAGCTAAAGATCTCACTCCTGAAAAGGACCAGTGGGTAATGCACCCAAGCTGGGGTCCATCATTACTTACAAGTGGATTTTTTCCCCCGTGTATAGGTATGTTGCCCTGGCCACTTACAAGCCATCACAATTTGAACAGAAGATTCACTGACAGGAGACCAAACAAGAGAACCGGATTCTCTATAAGTGACAAGTGTGGAAAGTAGTAAACATGCTACTGTCAAGATGCGTTTTTATATAAATCTATAAGTATGTACATATATGTACATGTTAGTTAAATATTAGATAAAGAAGGCTCTCAAATTTTTGGCAGGTACTGATCTTAAAGCATTTATGTCTAAATCACCAAGTTGGTGAACAACTATATATCCTAGGCTCAAACTCATTAGTAAATTGTGCTATTGAAACATAGTGTCCTCCTAAAGAGCTGTTTTTTGTTGGGTTTTTTTTGTTTTTTTTTTTTTACCTGTAGTTTAAGTATCCGTTAAATGACCAAGTAGGTTATAGCAAAAGTTTCCAGTCAAATGGTGGAAGAATAAACAATAACCTAAACCAGTTAATACTTATTATTATAAAGATTATTATTTTCCAGATTATTCATTGTGTTTCTACAAACCTATAGTAGAATTGACATATATTTGAAGTGCTGGACACATATTCTGGGGATGGAACAACCTTTTCACATCCTAACGGCTAAATTCTTCCCTTTCCAGCATATTTTACTGTTGTCTTCACTGACACCTGCTGCTTTTGGGCAAAACTCAGCTCTAAAATGTCTTGGTGCGTTAAAATAATTACAGTTTTATCAGACAAAAATTCCAACATCTTTTAACTGATGTTGAGAAGTCACACTGATCACCTTTGCTTGTTCCATCATTTATTAATTGGCCAGGAGAACCCTAAAGACTTCTGGCAAGATCTAAGTCTGCTCTGAAGGCCAGAGGGTGGCAGATGAGAGTCCGAGAGCTCCTGCCAAAACTGCTGCCCGTCTCTTGACCTAGGTGGAGTGTGCAAGGGTTGGAAATTTGCTCTGTTGTCGGCAGCCTGAATGGAGGCACCACTCCGCTGAGCAGGGACACAGTGAGAGATGGTCCTGGTGCCCCCAGGTGTACAGGCTAAGGTAGGCTCAGGAGTAGCTACATATGGGTGAAAAGCAGGTTGTAGAGGCAACAGGTTGTGAGCATACCCCATCACAGTCACTTGTTACCCCTGTCTGTCGGGAAGCAAATCAAGAGAAAACAGAACAAAAACAAAAAAGCAGGAGTCCTGCCCTTCATACCCTGAAGGCTGTGGAGATGTCTGGATAGAAAGGAGCCTGTCCAAGCTGTTCCATAAACTGATGAAACAGTTTAGAGCAAGTGGGGAGTAAAAGAAGAATCCCAAACATGAGTAATAATTCATTTTTCTGGGTCAGTGTAGCTGTGCTTCTCCTCTAATGCAGGGCAGTCTGCACACCTGCAGTATGGGTCTAATAGATGAGACAGAAAATGTGCGAGAAGAGCGAGGTTGTATTAATCATTGGGTGGTTTTTGGTATAATAAATTAATTGTTTTTTCTTACCAGGTAAGGACAAGCGATACAATTCATATGTAAAAGAAGAAGACGCCTGGCAGCTTGGCACCTGCACTAATGAAGCCAATACCCTTATACACTTTCTCTTTTTGGCTGGTTCTCTTTTTGGCTGCCTTCCTTGGCTTATGCTTTACTAATAGTTTTGTGAGAAGTCAGAGGAACCATACGCTCATTTTCACCAGGGAAAGCACAATTCGCAACTGCAGCTGCTTGGCAGATATCCGGGACTGTGACTACAGCCTGGCAAACCTGATGTGCAATTGCAGAACAGTGTTGCCTTCCACCATGGAGAAAACACGCTACAACAGTGACCTGACCATTTGGTTCACGGACACCTCTGGGCTGGAGATGCTCCTTAACTTTACAAGCGTGTGTGATTTGAAGCTCTCCTTCTGCGGCACCACTCCTCTCCCAACCGAATACTTGACCATCTGGGGCCTGCGAAAGCTTCGGGTAAAAAACAAGATCAAGGGACAATTTCCAGAGCAGAGTGTAACCATCTATGGCAGCAGCAACAGTGAGAAAGGGGACCCGTTTGCAGTGCACAACAAAGACAGGCAAATGTTTGTATATATTTCTTTTCTGGATACCTCTCTTTTCAATGGATATTCTTTGCTGAAGTCCTACAGTGTGGAAAATGTCTCTAGTATCACAGAGTACTTTCCGAGCCTGCTGTACTCTGATACTTTCTCGACGTCAGATAACAAGAGCTATGTTGTAACATTCATTTACTGAATTGGTTAACATACTCTGCAGCTGGAGACACAGCACCTGCTAAGAGAGAGAGATGGGACTTCCGTAAATCCATTTGGTTTGGCTGGGAAAAGCCATTATGGGTTTGAGCATCTTTGACTGTAATAGCAGTCCACAAGGAGGCATTTAAATTGACACAGATTTATCAGACCAATTCAGTAAGCATTGTCTTAATGAGCAAGGACGATGTGGTATGACTGTTTTAGAAAGTATCAGTATATATTCTGTTTATGTGCTATGTTCCAAGGATTGAAATCTGCTGCCAACTTGATTTTGAGGGTGTGTTCTTATTCAGACAGAAAAAGACAAATGCAAGTCCCTCCAGCTGTAAAACAGCGTGAGCCTCCCATAGGATCACACTGTTTGGCTTGCTGTCCTCCCGGCCCTTGTCTGCAGTGCTGCCGCCAGCCAGGATGAATGCACAGGATTAATCTTTCCTGGGCTGGGGCCAGGGATAGCCTTTATTAGGCAACATTTTCATATACAGTCCTTCAAAGCTCATATTAGAAATATTTACCTTGGAAAAAAAAAAAAAAAACAACCAACATTATGACATTATGTGATGCAGTTATGACGCCCCATATTCAGGCGGTATAGGAAATGGCAGGGTTGTGCACGCTGCATCCAACTGCAGGGCCTCGCTGAGGATGGATGTGTGGGAGCAGAGCAGGGCCCAGTGCTCCTGTCACACGGTGGAGCCATCCCTGGCGGGCATCTTGGCCACAACCACGAGGCAGTTTCATCATGTGCCAGTGGGTGCTTGTGCACCTAACAGGGTGTCTTTGCCCCACAGGCATCACGGGAAGGCAGTGGACAGGAAGCCCTCTGATGGGGTGACACCTGATGCTGAAGATGCTTTGTTTTGTTTTATTTTTTCCAAGGGAAAAGTGTGTCTCTTGCACTTTGGGTATGCCATCCTCTGAAAAACACAGGACAGGACAATTCACATGCCCCAAAGTCTGCTCCTCGTCCATACCTGCAGGCTTCACACACTTCTGTGTTTAACACTGGGATACACGCATATAGAATAATAAGGGATTTACAAGGGCAAATGTTAAGTCTTGTATTGCCAGCAAAGGATTTAAAAAGTACTTTTATCTTGATGTGGGATAAAAAACACATTCAGAGGGGAACAGCTATTAAGATTCTGGGGAATTGATTAATTTGTTTTAACAACTTCCAACAAAGCCTTTTTTCTGGAACTTAACCAATGAGGGAGTCTTCTGCTAGGAAAGACAGTTTTTCAGAATACTTTAATATCGCCAATACTGTGAACTTTCTCACTGAAAACAACAACGCTACTGTTGGAGCAATCGGGTCTATTTGCAATAGCAAATTACCATTTTGGGGAAGATTTTGAAGGCTGGAGACTGAACTCATTTTAACTCAGCTGGAGAGCTATTAAATCAGGTTTTGAAAAGCCTTAGTTTCATCTGTCAGCATCCCAGTGACAAACTGTAAACCTTCTACCAACATATTAATGGATAAATCAATAACGTTCCTGGTGATCTTGATATTCTCATTACTGTCTGTTTCACGAGTTAGAAAATGCACATTCAGAAGCTGCAGCTTAACTGTCGGGGATGGCAGGACAGGAGTATTTGGGAGAGGTGTCTAAGCAAGTGATATCCTTGGAATGTATGACAAGCCGGGACAAAAAATTCATATTGGCTGCCTGGGAATTCCAGCTGTCCAAGCAAGGCTACTGACTGGCTAGTGAGAACTCCTACACAGGACACTTTACACAGGATACTTACACCACACAAGTGTATTCGTGTATAGATGCTATCAGTCTTCTGCTAAAAGCTTAGTAAAATTAAACCGAAATGATTTTCAGTGAACTCACTAACTCTGAGGCTCTGCTGCCCTCTAGTAAAATAAGTGCTGAATAACACCGTTGTTGCTTGAATTTCACACACACGTGCAGCAATAACCCGGAACCGGATTTCCCTGTTGGGAAGAAAAGACAAGGTTAAAAAATGCATGGGATTTCTAACGCTGTAAAAAAATTCAACAACTTTTTATACTGTAATGTTCTGAATAGGGCTCATGGAAAAAGCATCTTATACCTGTGGCCGGCTAAGCACTGCAGTTTTTTGGCATCCGGGGAAACGAGCAGCGGCATCTGCAGCATCAGTATTGCAAATGCCTTTTTAACATTGCATTATTGCTAGTGCCTTTGCAATTCATCTGTCCCCCTCCAGCAGACACTGTGAACCAGCTTCTCCCAATTTCCAGCTTTACATGGCTTTGTCGTGAAAACTTTCAGCATTTCTTCAGAGCAATGTGTGTAAAGCCTGCGCCATGTGCAGTAAGCTTTATTAGCTCTGGTACCGGTGCTTTTGTCTGCAGGCAAACTGCATGCAGCGATCGTAGTGCAGAAACAATTATGTGATTTTACTGATGTTTTAAAGCCCAGTGTAATCAATGATCCAAAACGCAGAATTGGCTGAAGTATGAAGAACCTGAAGTGCTTGATAATATATTTACAGCAATTAATACTTACGTACAGAAGTGTATATATAATATATATATATCATTACTTGTACATAAGCTTAATTTTATTTACCCCAGCCTTTATACTTGAGGCATGATTTCTGGACAAGCCAACAGATGGGATTTGGGCTGGGGTTTTTTTGTGTGTTTTTTTTCTGTGTGTGCGTGTGTGTTTTTTTGTGTGTTTTTCATCAGAAAAAAAAAGGAAAGGAAGGAAAGGAAGAAAAGACACAGGAGTTGTGCGTTTCTACTTTTCCTTTCTGATAGTAATGGTGGTTTAACTTTCGGGAAGTCAGTGCAGAAAGAAAACACCACAAAGGTAACAGATGTAAACACCACAAAGGTAACAGAGCGGCTCCCACGGCTTTGCACGGAGCCAGCGAAGCCTCCCGCACCACTTTCTCCACAGAACCCCACGGCGACGGGCAGAGCTGCAAGGGACTCTGGCTTTCTTAGCAGTACGGGGTGGGGGCTGAAAAGAAAGAACAAGCAAGCGCTTTTGATTTACAACACCCATACTTCGGGGACGGCCGCTAACTTATCGTTTAGTGAAATAACCGCCGCGCCGCCATGACGCACGTTTGAATCCGCCGCGCCCGCGCGCGCGCGCGCGCTCCGCCCACGTGCCGCAAGATGGC
>VWPW01001141.1:82111-112481 GCA_013389825.1 Crypturellus undulatus | reverse complement strand
CCGCGCTGTCGCCGCCCGCGCCGCTCCCGCCGCCGCCGCAGCAGCAGCAGGGCAATGGGCTGCCCGCGGCGGGCCGCACCAAGGAGAAGAAGCGGCCGCGGGAGGGCAGGGAGGCGCCGCGGGCCAGCCTGCTCAGCTTCCAGGACGAGGAGGAGGGTGAGCGCGGCCCGCGCCCCCCGCCGCGCGGCTGCGATATCAACACCTATTAATAATATTTAATTAATTACCCCAGCGGCCACTTGTGCCCCCGCGGGGTTCTGGGCCGGCGGGTGACATGGCTCGACCACCAAGGGCCCCATCTTAACATCCCCCCCCCCTCCCGCCCCCCTTAACTTGTCCCTGGTAGTCCTCGACCATCATGGGGCGCTTCTGATTTAATTTTTATTATTTTAAAATAATTATTATTACTATATAAATTGTTTTTATTATTTTTAGTAATGCTTCCATAATTCTCAGCGTGGCCCAGGTTTTTGCGCCCAGGCGGGTGTTCGGGCGCCCAGCAGGTCCTGTGGGTGCTGAGTGGGAGGCTGAGCAGCTCCCAGAGTAGCCAAGGGCCCCAACAGCTTTTCCAGGATCAGGGAGAGATCCCGGCCATGTCCTGCTGGGCTTTGACGGGTGCTTACCCTGTGGGTTTGTTGCCCGCTGATAACCTGTTGTGGAGAGCTGGCATTTAACCAAAAAAGAAAAAATTATACACCTAGCATCTATCTAGCAGGCACACAGCTAAAATATTGTCTGGCTTACAGCTAAAACAACAAATTGAGTCCTTAAGTGCTCCTGTTCATTGCATCCCAAATGTTCAGGCTAAATAAAACATGGAGGTTATCACTGAGATGTCCCTTTGTCCATAAGGGAGTTAGAAAGCATTTTCATTTCCCTTTTACTCCCCCCCTCCCTATTTTTTTTTCATAAATAAAAAGGAATACTTTTATAGTCACAGGAAATTGGATTCCAAGGCTTGCAATGTAAGAATTCTGCAGGCCTTAAAATTGGTAGTACAATCAAAAAAAATTCCTAACCACTGTGTAATAGCTGTAATGACGTGTGTATTTGTGAATGTTAAGGGAGCATTAATGAACATGTGGGCTGCTTATCGTTTTCTTTCAAATTGGGCCACAGCTTTCAAATTGGCTGTTACAGAGGGATTTCCTATAGCCAGAGAAAAGCAGGCATTGTGTGTACACTTCAGTGTAACTTCAGCCACCCTTTTGTGTGGCGGCAGTGCTGTGAATGAGATGCATTTGAAAAAAAAAAAAATGCAACAGAAAGCAAGGTAGGCATGGATCTTCAAAGGAACATTATGGGGCTGGGGCTGCTTTTGGCACGGTAATGCAAGCGTAAAGTCGGTAATGCAAGCATAAAGTCGCATCAAACTGCATTCTTAGTAGTACTCATTAAGTGTTCTAGGTACCAAGAGATTTAGGAGGCAGGTATGCTGCCTGGCAGGGCTTATGTAATATATTTTTCAACTTCTCTTTTAAAGAAACTGAAGAAGTTTTTAAGGTGAAGAAATCGAGTTACAGCAAAAAGATTGTAAAACAGCTGAAGAAAGAATACAAAGAAGATCTTGAAAAATCAAAAGTTAGAACAGAGGCCAATTCTCCAACAGATGGTAACTGCAGTACTAACAGTAACTCTTATTAATGCCAAGGATTAAGGGCTGTAAATACAAATGACTTGTTTTCAAGATGAACTGTCAGTCTTTTCTTAGAAGTTTAAGCATTTAGAAATGAAGTAGAGAATGTTTAAAAAGTGGTTGTTGGAACCTCACAAATGCTGTTCTGAAGCTGCTAACATTCTTTGAATCTTTTTGATGTGGAAATGAAGGTAGACGGATGGAACTTTTCTGAAAGCTTATGAACGCAGTTGTCGGCAGACCTCAGTAGTTTTTGTATTTCAGTTCTATTTATCTTTGTCAGACAAGTTCCTCTTAATAAGTAGTTTAGAACTGCAGCCAGTGCTTATCTGACCGAATGTGCAGCTTCTTGAAGGGGAAAATTATGGGGTGAACAGTGAGGTGTTCTCTATTACGTGAATTACTCAACAGCTGCATGTTCCAGGAATTGGCCTTAAAGCAGGGAACAGCTGATGATTTTGATGGCAGGATGGAAGTGTTGAAATGGAAAGATCTTCTAATAACATAGTCCTTCATACCTTAGAATAAAGGCTGCACTTTCAGTTTCGTTGTTCTCCTATTGTTTTTTCCTCATTGGCAAAGTGTAAATGTTACTTTTCCAGTTAGTTCTGTACAGAGCAGTAACCCACTGCACCTGAGCACAAGTGCAAGGCTCATGATCTGGAAGTTGCGGTGATGTCTGAAGTGCATGAAGGTTGAATATGATCCTAAGTAGAAATTTGCCTTTTTAAAAAAAAAAAAAAAAACGGGACTCTAATTCTATTAAGAAGTAACTTGTATAGTCAACTCAAGCATTCTAGTACAGTGAGACTGTGTGGCAGAATTAGAAAGGATGATTTCTGTAGCTAACATTCAGATGATCTATGGAAAGCTAGTTCTTCATTCCTGCTTTTGCCACAAGACTATGTTGTTCGAGTCAAAGAAGATGTGCTTATTTTCTGTCTATGTGTTTTATGGTATCTGCAGAGACCCTATGGCTGCTACTTAATCGGTGGTCTGTATTCCCTAATCAAATGTTAAAAAATGCTAAGCTCAGATTTGTCTAATGCAGTTTGGGTTGGATAGCTGTATTCAGTATGCATTCTTTACAAAAGGTTTGTACCTTCTGCCTATATTTGGATATGTTACACTCCCTGCCCAGGAGGGAGGCCGAGAAAGGTGCTTTAGAATTGCTTTTGGTTATGTAGAAAGATTTGGTGCAACACAGGCAAGATGCACACTGAACAATTGAGTTAGGAAAAAATTAAGTACTACAGCAGTTTATACTGGGCCACATACATGATGGCAACTTACTGCTTTATTGACTATTCCATTAAATCACATAGAGGAAGTATTGAGGAGTTTTGATTGTATGGCTGAAATGGCTCTGAAAAATGGCTTGTACTTTTTTGTACTGTCGCTTTCTGATTAGTGGTTTAAAAGACTATGTATTACCTTCAATTTGGGGTTTCCTCTCTTTTCTAATACTTCGTTATAGATAGAATATTTAATGGTTTGGGGATGTCTCCTTTTGTCAACTTTCATTTAGAGAGGATTTCGGTGACTAATAGAACAGATTTTTTTGTGTTGTGGTTGTGTTCTTGACCAGTGAAATTAACGTTTAATATTTTCATTTATTATTATTTTTACTTTGAGTTGTTAGACCTTAAAAAGATGTTTTTTAATGACCCTTTCCAACGAGAGTGAAAGGTGGGCTTTGTCTTAACAGTTGAACCACCTCTAGAAAAAGCCGGACTGATCAAGGATATAATTCAAGAAGATGGGACTGCAAACAGTGAACAAGGTGAAGAAGAAATGGAAGTTGAAAGTGAGAAGGAAGAAGAAAAACCAAAAGCTGGTGGGGCATTTTCAAGTGCTCTGTCGTCGCTAAATGTTCTCCGACCAGGTGGGTTATTGTAATATGTCTGATGTATTAAGAAATGCTTTAGCCATCAGTTACAGCAGGTTGGTATATTTGAGAGTTCAAGAAGTATTTGTTAGCAATATGGTCAGCACCTGAGAATTCTGGAAACTGCCATTTCCCAAAGCTGCTCAATTTTACAGCCTTATGGGAGAAAATGCTGCAGTGCAGAATGCTCTCATGTCAAATGCCAGGAATTTATCTCTCAACATGATAATAAACTAACAGGATTTAGAATCAGATTAGGTTGCTCAATGGGAATTTTAACTGCTTTCAATTAAAACTTTGTCTCTGTTTGAATGTCTCAGTTATAGGTCTGAAAAGGACCTCAGATGTTTCTTCCTTCATTCTGACTAATGAAGTTCTTTTCAGGCCCTCAGGCCAAAGCAATCACTTTGAGAAAATATTTTTTTTTTTACGTAGTTTAACTACTTGATATCTAACTATGTGGTACCGTGCTCCCCAAATACAAACTTCCTCTGCATGTCCTTGGCCCACATACTTGACTGTATTTCAGAAAATTTAATAGTACGAGGAAAAATAATTTCTCTAGTTGACTCTCAGCTTTTTTTTTCCTCACTAAGAAGTAATTGCAAAGTAGTGCAATATGTTCATTATTTCGTCTCTAAAGATACTGCTGGTTTGAGTAGACATGTCATGTGAAGTGTAAAGAGAATATGAACTTTAATCTTTTGTGTGTACCTAAGCAAAGTAGTGGTAAAAAATACTGATACTTCAAAAAATTATGTACTGAGTAGGAGGGAGCATTCTGTGTATGATAAATGCCTGCTGCATTATTTTTTTTACTAGCAATTTGGTTAGTTTTTTAGGTCTGCTTTTCTTATTTTTCCTCAAATGTACAAACTTCTTCTCTTGTCTTCATCCTATTTGGTGTCCTTTGATCTCTTAAGTTATTGTCACCTATTGAATTGCCGTCTGGGGTTTTTTAAGCCGCTCCCCCTCTTCCCCATGTATAAATGAGAGTCAGGAGCAGTATCAGGTCAAGGAGTAGCATAGCCAAGAGTCTTAATATCTTCCTCCCATTACAGTAGTTAGTCCATGGAAAGGGCTTCCTCTTAGGCATGTTTTCTGTAGGGATATTAGGCTTATGTGGCATGCGAGCTAATGGAAGCAGAGAAAGCTGTTTTGGAAAAATGCCACCTTTCAGAGTCACAGGTCTGAGGTGTTGCATGTGTAGCTTATAGCTTGCCTGAAGATGTGTCTCTCTGCCATATTCTTTGCTGTTTGAGAAGAGATGGTAGATATAAGTAATGAGGAGCCATAATACCAGTTTGGTTGCAGTGGTGGTTTAACTGTGCAAACATCTGTCTCCAGGAGAAATTCCAGATGCTGCTTTTATTCACGCCGCTAGGAAAAAACGTCAAATGGCTCGTGAACTTGGAGACTTTACGCCTGTTGACAGTGAACCAGGTAAAAGCCGCCTTGTTCGAGAAGACGAAAATGATGCCAGTGATGATGAAGATGATGATGAGAAGAGGAGGATAGTTTTTACGGTGAAGGAAAAATCCCAAAGGCAAAAGATTGCTGAGGAAATAGGTAAAATCTTTTCAGAAGGACCATTGCACAGCTGATAAATATTCACATTGTTTCACTACAAGTGCTCCCCATCAGTGTTCTTACACAATACGTTTTTCAAGCAACAAAATATCTGTCAGGATCACAACCTGTGTAGTATACAATACTTCTTAGATGTATATGTGGGGGTTTTTTTTAAGTACTGCATAAAGAAATTTGTTTGTAAAAATTGTGTGTGCAAACTAAAATCCCATGCTAAGAAGCACACAGCTGTACCACATCTTAGGTGAATTTGCACTCAGGAGCAACTATTACATAAGAAGTATTGGTCCTGTATTTATATTTTTTTTAAGAAGTGTATACAGTTGTCAGAAGAACATTTATTCTTCAGAGTTGCATTCTGCTTGCTGGCAAGCAGGCAAAATATTCAACAAACAGATTATGAAGATGTAGTTTTATAGTATTAGAGAGCTTTACTAACAGTTGATTGCAAGTATATCCATTAGATTCTTGAAAAGAACCATCCATGAAAATACTTGAGTATCCTTAGTCCCTTGTGAAGAGTGAGGGGAAAATCCACTGAACTCCGTGTTCCCAATGGAGCACATCTTTCATCATCGCGCTTCCTGTGAATGTATTATTGTCTTCTTTTTGTTACCTCTTTCTTTTACTTGGGCTCAGGTATTGAGGGAAGTGACGATGAAGCCCTGGGGGCAGGGGAACAGGATGAAGAACTCAGTAGATGGGAGCAAGAACAGATACGGAAAGGAATCAACATACCTCAGGCATGTATTTAGTTGTGAACCTTTTCTTTTCCGTTTTTGCATAATTTGGCTAAATCCATTGTGAATTGTCTGGTTTACAGAAGCACTTTCACCTGAGATGATTGGTGTGGAATTTCTGATAGTCTTCAAAAGAAAGTGAGAGTTCATATTTTAAGTGTCCAGCAGTATGTTTCTCTCTGTTTCAAATTAAGTATTGATCACTTTAGTACGGTTAACCAGCACTTATTTGCAGCTTAGAATAGAGCTAGAATAATGCCACTTTGAAAAGACTTTTGTTCTTGTTTACCAGTGTGTTATAGAGTCTGTGCTATAACAGCATATGCTTCTTGGCTGTTGCTAGTGTTGCAGCATAAACATAGAGCTGGAATTTGTACCAGCCTCTGCCATATGTCTGTACACTTCATTTTACATATGGTGATAATTACATTAATATATATCTGCCTACATTTTTCATTTTGCAAGATTTATGTGGAATAACTTTTCTTTTTCCCTTTTAAAGTTAAATGTAGTGTTATCACATGCCATCTTTCTATAGGTTCAACCAAGTCAGCCTGCTGAAGTGAATAATCTCTACTACCAGAACACTTACCAGACACTGTCCTATGGTTCATCCTACGGCATTCCATACACTTACGCTGCGTATGGATCATCGGAAGCCAAGTCTCAAAAAACAGATAATACGGTTCCTTTCAAAACTCCCAGTAATGAGATGACTCCTGTTACTATTGATTTGGTAAAGAAACAGCTTAAAGACAGGTAGGACAGACCATCTTTCTAGACTTAAAGACCTGTCCCCTAGCTTTCTGTTCCTCAGGCACCTTTTAGTGTCGGTGAGCAAATGCAGAGTTTCATCGCTGGAAAAGTACTGACTGGCACATCCATTAACAAAACAAAAGCAAAAAACAAATCAAAAAAATGAAGATGACATTGACACTTTGTTTGAAAATCTCCTCGGATTGTTTCTCTGGAAGTGAAGCTTTAAATATATGGCCATTGATCATGTTGAAGACAGGTCTGAGTTGCATCTTCTGGACACTGCACAATCTTATAGTCAAGAATTGAAAGGCCAGTGAGGTCTTAGCTTGTCAAGTAACATTTTTTTAAACTGTAAATCAGGTATTTTCCCCCGAATAGACAAAGAATTCAGATTTTAGTCTAAGCAACTTTTTTGGTTTAAACATTGTAATCTGCTTGTCAGGTATGAAAAGGGTCCTACTGAATGAACAACGCAACTGCAGGGAGAAAGCATTTCTAATGAACAGCTTGCCCTTTACTTGTCCTCAAAATTGTAAGGCTACAAGGGACATACAAACCAGACTTTAGTCGTCAAGGTGCTAGAGGAGAAGGACATCTCCATATGAGTTATAGTTTGTATACTTATTTTTGGTAGGTGTACCAAGAAACTCCCTTTTTTTCCCTTTAGGGACAGTTCTGCAGTGTTTTAAGTGCTTTCGGTTCGTGTGGAAGTTTGTAGGAGTTGACTAAGTTGAGTACATTGCACTGCATTAGCCTTGCTATTTAGGTAGACAGCGGAGAAAGTGGCAAGCTTAAGTTATAGAATGTCTATAAAATACTTCCCTGGATCTTGCAATGTGTATTTAATGTCTCAACAGTCTGAAAAGCATAGACTTTTGGATGTAAACTTGATATTTATTCATTGCCCCTCAGGTTGGACTCTATGAAAGAATTGCACAAGGCCAATCGGCAGCAATATGTGAAACACCAGCAAAGCCGGGAGGACTCTACCAAGGCAATTGAGAGATTAGAAGGGTCTTCTGGGGGTATTGGTGAACAGTATAAGTTTTTGCAAGAAATGCGAGGGTATGTCCAAGACTTGCTTGAGTGTTTCAGTGAAAAGGTAAGGATGCAAAAACATTCATCTTTTTTTTTTTTTTTTTTTTTTTTCAAAAAAAAAAAATTAGGGAATTGTAGTACATGCCAAACAACACACCGTCCTTTTGAAAAAAGTCCCCTGAGAACATTTTCTTCTAAAGGTTTGATTGTTCAAGTGTTAACTTTTCATCAGGCTAAGCTGACCATCAAAAAAAATCTCTTTTACGGTAGGACAAATAAATCACTGGTGTATTTCCCGTTGGAACACGATGCTGGCTTTTTATGGCTTAAAAGTGTTTTTAGATAATCTATCTTTAGCGTTATGCTAGATGATATGGCACTCGAACTTCACTCAGGTTCTGCCTTCTGCAAATTAGGTATCAGGTTAAGAAATAACTAGCCAAAAAAAAAAAAAAAAGGCTAACACTGCTAGTTTCTGGAACAATTTATAAACATAATAACAAAGATTCATATTTTGTGTGTTATTGTAAACTGCCAAAAAATTTCACATTTGGTTAGGACTCTGGTCCTTGGAGGAGAAAAATTCTAAAACTAGTGTTGCTGGCTGAAGCCAACCACGCTTAAGTGTACACTTTGTGTAGTACAGACCTCCTGTGTATTTCTAACTTGAAAACTTATTCTCTCTTTCTTGTGCTATTCATTATAATTTAATTACTTAGCTTGATGTAAATTAAGTTAAATGAAATTAAATGAACTATTAAAATATGGTAAATATAATAATTGATTACAGAAGCTTCAAAATTCATTTAGCAGGACAGACAATTCCTTTGTTGTCATCTTTTATAACACTAGTTGCCAGAGTTATGTGAGCTGAATAACTAAAGTTAATGTTCTCCCTCACTTACCGTGTTAGTAAGGAAAAAGAAAATAGAAGCATTCTGGTTGCTAGTCAGTTATACAGTAGTTGTCCAATACTTGTGGCCTTGGGAAGTGTTCATCTTCAAACTTGTAAACTAAAGAATGACCATCAGCTGTAAACCACCCTGTGGAAGTGTGGACCAGTTGATTACTAGCTCATTGATTAGCTTTAACAAATGCTGCTCACTGAAGAAGCAGTATTGCTGAGCCTGTATTGGTGCTAGCTAATTGTGGACAATAAGGGTGACTTCCTTGCTACTCACATCAGTGCTGGTTGCCTAGATACCTAAGCTGTTATTTAAAGAGAACTTCATATTTTTGCTTTTTAGATTAATTTATATTTTGGAAGACAAGTGAAATATCTATATCTCTCTTCAGTGTATGTTTGCATCTTTTTGTTTGTTTTTAAGCTTTTTTATTTTTTTTAGATTTCTGTGGTAGTAAATGTAGGCTATGCATGGCTGTCGTCTGTGTGAGTGTCTGCAGTCTTGCTGAAAATATTTTGTTTGAACCAGTTGTTCTGGAAAGCACAATTTTGTGTGTAAACCAAGCCCTCTAGTCTTTTATATAAATCAAGTAAGTTTCTTACTAATGTTAGAAGAAGGTGTGGGTGGTCTTTGAGAAAGACCTATCTAGCTATCCTGGGAAATCAATTCTAGCCATGATAAAACAGTTTAACAAGCTGGTTTGTTAAATTAGCAGTAGCTAAATTGCTTTCTTAAAATGTGCCTTTGCTTTCTTGGTCGCTGTTCTTCTGAGGGTACTACGATTGTTCCTTCCAAAAATACCCCAGATGCCAGTTCCATGAACTTTCCTTATGTGCTTTTGACACCCTAGTGCTTCTTAGGGGTGTTCAGAGTTTTACTTGCTTCAGTTGGATGTTGCTGAAGTATCTGTGTGCACAGTGAGTTGCAGAATTAGGCTGGGATGTGGTCAGTTTAACTGAAGCATTACACTAACTATAACATCCTATGTATTCCTCCATTCTTTGGCTATGTAAGCTGTTTTGGAATTCGGTGCTTTCAACATAATGCAAGTACTGTGAAATTCAAAACCAGTAGCCCACAGGACACAGCAAGATTGTTTTTTGGTTTGGTGTTGATTGTTTTTTCTTTTGGTGTTCTGTTTTTTTTAGGGAGGGAAGGGGAATAAAAGTAATAAACACTTTATTTTTTTAAATAAAGTAATAAAATACAACAGGAAGAGAATCTTCCTGTAGCGGTAAATTACCTTCATTTTTTGTAGGACCTGTGCTGCTGGCTGCTTGCTATTTAAAACAAGTATTTGTGTGTGTATATGTAACCACACAGAGATAACTTGCTTTAAATACTTTTATATATTTATATATGTGTGCGTATGCATTATATATAGTGTTATGTATATGTGCATTAAAAGGGGGGGAAAAAAAGACTTTATATATATATATATTATATTTTATATATATATATATATATATATATAAAATAAGACCTTCCCATATATGCTGCTTTTTCTTTGTTTTATTAGTCCTGGGCTAGACCATGTTGCTAGTTCAATTTGCTTTGATAGTGACCTGATGATGAAGTGCTCAGCTGAGCAAGCACTAGTGCCATTGTAATGCACTTGTATTTGGAAAGAGGCCACTCACCTAGGGTCTCTATCTATGTCTGTTGACAGAGTTTTGGAAAGCAAAGAATGTTGTTGCAAAGTGGACTTTTCTTACTCCACCACCTTATTTCTGCACCTCTTCAACATGTTAGCCCTTCATGTCCTTCCCCCTCCCAAGCAAAGCAATTTTGTCTTCCACTTTGAAGAGCCACTGAATGTTAGACATGTATTGCTCGTTGCTAAGGTGCAATGGAGAGTACGATGAAGCAGCTGTTACCCAAATTTTAAAAACTAGTAATAGAAATTTCAATTTTTTTTTTCTTCCCATAAATAATAAAATTGGTGGAATGGAGGATGCTTGCTTTGTTCCTTCACAAATAAATATTGTCAAAATTATGCTTTCTGAAAAGGTTAAAAAATGGTAGAAGTGCCTAACCTTTTGAATCTAAGAATATTCAAGAGAGAGGGGAGTACTAAAATTTTCTTGGCTTACCTTTGGAAAAATGGTTAGATAACTTGTTACTCTACCTGCAAAAGCAATCCTTAGAAACAGAGTGCGGGGAATTGTAGGTTAAAGTACTTTGTACAGTCTAAATGTCCTGAAACCTTTGCATTTTTCTCTTGGAAGTAAGATAGAAAATACCAAATTTAAAATATTGACTAAATAAAACAGTGAATGAGCGAAGGCTGTAACTTCACAGTAGGTAGTAAAATTGTTAGTTGCTCCTCAGTCACAGTATTGACTGTAAAAGAATAACTCCTAAGTTTCTAAGGTTGAAAATGGAAAATGTTTTGAGTAGATCTAGCTATTTGAATGTGTAACTGACTACTTGTACTGCTGAGGTAATTCTAGAAAGAAATTCATGATGGTTACAGAGAAAAATCTAGGGTTATTTCAAAAAAAAGTTTTGACTTTTCAATTTTAGAGTTCTCTTTAGGCACTTAGAAGAAGAATCAATTTTCTGTGACACAGTATAGTAAGAGTAATATATTGTTTGATTAAATCTGTTTTCAAAATTGCATTAAAATCTTAATTTAGACTTCCAACTCTGGAATCTTCCCTTTTTCTCTTGTCTTCCTCTACACCCTCTTCTTTGTGCCCTGCACCCTCCCCCTCCGCCGCCCAAATCCATCTGGCGTTGGTATGGAGTTCTTTTTCTTTCTTTTTTTTTTTTTTTTCTTCCCCCCTCTTGTAATTCAACTTATACTCCAAAGAACTAATAATTCTTTACTTTTAATATCTCCTCTGATGTGTAAATCCTTTGTGTAAATCATTCTTGGATAGCTGAAATGGTACTGCAGGTTTAATCTCATAATTTTAAATTTTGCCAAAGGGGAATTTTTGTTAACTACTGATATCATGTTATAAATTGGACTAGTAAACAATTTATGGGTTGGTTTGTTTGTTTGTTTAAAAAAAAGTCTTGGATGATAGGCAGGAATGAAATAACATTTGAGCTAAAAAAGAGAAGACTAATGACTAAATGTATGTCTTGGAGGTAAGGAGAACACAGCATGTTTATGTAAGAAGAAAAAAAAAGTTACAGGATTTGACCTTTCCAAATTACAGTTAAATGAAAAGTTCCGTGTTACACTTAAATGTTTGTAATGATCTAACTTCAACTTGTCCCAAGAAATGAATCTACAGAAGTGAGCAGTGAATCTGCTAATGGCCAGAAACTTCCAATTGTTATAGTATTTTTTTT
Organism: Crypturellus undulatus; assembly: GCA_013389825.1. NCBI lineage: Eukaryota > Metazoa > Chordata > Aves > Tinamiformes > Tinamidae > Crypturellus > Crypturellus undulatus. The sequence goes on along the minus strand of VWPW01001141.1, from coordinate 100,619 downwards.
TAAAGTTACTATTGAAATTTCATCCACTTAAAATGATGATAATAATACTAAAGGATAGCAAATCTGATTTTAACTTAGGTCTGTATCTTTCAAAGTTTATACTTAGTGCTTAACTCACAGGAACTTTATAATTTTGATTTTAATGATAGACTGGAGGACAACTTTACTGAAATTTAGTAATACAAGTGCATAAGCACATTATGCCATCAGGTACTTCAATAACATTTCAAAATGTGCTAATAAGTGTTGTAGGAAAACAATACCCATTGGCTTCAGGAGATTAGATATATGCCTTGTTTTTTTCCACCACATAATTGAGCTGTTTTCTCATTAAACTAACAGAATATTGCTAATGCCTGGTTTAAAAATAGAGTGGAAGTAATGAGGTCTGTGAATTGTAAGTATTAGCCTCGCACAATATTTAAGTGCACTCAGAAAAATCACAGAGTACTTGAAATTGCATATTACAGTCTCTGAAACTATTGTTGTTCAGTGAACAGAAATTACTTTGGGGACCTGACTGCTGCTGTTGAGAGCTATCCACATTGTTAAATGCATGCGTTTCCTTTGAGCTGAAATATTTACTGTTCCAAACGATATGAATGAGTAAAAGAAAAGAGTTTATGCTGCTAGAAGTACAGTGACAGCATTACGCTTCGGAATAGGATGGCACCCCAGAAAACTAAGCACCTGACGGATTTGATATTACGTAGTGTGTTGTATTTTTACAGGTGCCTCTGATTAACGAGCTTGAGTCCGCAATGCACCAGCTGTACAAACAGCGAGCTTCCCGCCTTGTCCAAAGACGACAAGATGATATTAAAGATGAATCTTCGGAGTTTTCAAGCCATTCAAGTCAGTCCATCTTGAAGGTTTTTATTATTCATTAAACAACCTTGTTTACTTAGTATGACTTAATTGAAATGTGAATGTTAAAAAGTACGACGCACTTAAAGCTTGGCCTTACTCTTGAGATGGGTAGAAGCGAGTTTAGATTAAAAGTTCTCTAATCTGTTTTGCTTTAAACTCAAAGCTACTCTAACTTTGACTTCATCTCACCTTTCTGTCAGTCTTAACTATATTTTCTTTTTCCCAGCACTCAAAATGTATGAGTAGTGGTGGTTGTGGTCATAGTAAGAGGACAGAAAAACTCCAGGTTTTCTGCTTATGTCAGGACCTTTATTTTGTAAATTGCCTGTAACATCTGCAACTAATTCCATTGAAAACCATGAAGAATTGTAGTAGAGAGTTTTTTTCTGTGCTATTTTGTAGGCAAAATAATTACATCATTTCATACACTTGGCTATTAAATTTAAGGATCTGGAAGAGACTGTTGCTATTGTTAAAAAACAATGATAGAGATCCAATGTGTGAAATATATCTTAAAATTAGCCAGCTAAACACCTTTTTATTATGATTTTTTTTTTTAATTTTTTTTTTTGTGATAATCCCTCTTTGGTGTAAAAACTCTACAAAAATGTCAAGAGTAATTTGGATGAAAATAAGCATTCCTTTGAGGAGGAGCATATAGTTCAGCATGAAGTGATGAGTCGAATGTCTCATTAGTCTCCTTTCAATTTTAGCAAGCCTCCAGCTTTTAAAAATGGATTTCTTTCTGCTGTTGCTGACATGAAATTCAATAATAAAAGCTGTTTCCTAGTGCAAAGTTTTGTGAATTTACTGATCTTGTGTGAAAGCTTTAGGGACATCAGTGCTGGTCATTGCTTTACAAGAATGGTCAGCATTAATGCTTCTTTTAGGACTTTTTGGAGCCCTAGGCATCATGTGTAGCCCTTACAGTTTTACCATAAAAACGCTGTTGCGAGGCCCAGAAGCCTAGTATATTGTAAGCAGTTCTTTTAAAAGAATCTTAAATGGATTATGTTGGACTGGAATATGACTGTGGGATAGGAATCAAAGTCATTCTTAAGGTTGGATTTTAAAGGTAGATCTTGCCTGTCTATCTGGGAGCCCTGAGAATGTACTCTCTCTGGAAATAGTTTAGTTCAGTTATCACCTAAACCAGGAATAAATGTCTGGATTTGATGTTTGTTGCAGACACAGGCAATCTGGTTTTCATGCAGTGTGTTAAACATTGCTAAAGGCTAGAAGTGGATTTAAAATTGTCTGCCAGTGTTTCCTTACTTTTCTTTAAAGACATGTAGCTCAGTTTTGAGTAACTTTTTTTTTTTTTTAATTGGACAAACGATGGCTTTCATCCATATGTTAAAGTTCTTAGTATTTCTTTTATGGAACTATTTTTTTTTTTTTTTAATTTTTATGGTGGTTTTGTAAATCAGTTTATTTAGTACGTGTAAATATACTCCTGTAGTTGGGGTGGGTTTTTGTTTAAACTTTTGATTTTAATAGGTGGTCCTGAGTACTGGCTAATGCTTAATCCACTTTTAAGAACTTACCTAAGAAAAGATAAATTGGAAACATCTTTAGGCCTGCTTGATGATCTGTAATCATTTTCACTGATCAGCTATATTTTCTGTAGTCAGAATAGCTTATTGCTGAATTGCTGTTTAAAAGGGAGAGGGGAGAGGATTAATCTAGTAGATTTGATGCATCTGAAATTTTGGGTAATCTGAAGAATACAAACTTTATTTCAGTGAGAGATACCATATGAATAGAACTCTGAAATATCATATCATTTTTATCTCTGGTCACTCTTCTCTGCCTTCATTTTTTTTGTTCACTTTATTTTTCAAAAGATGCAAATGCTGAACATGCTTACGTAAGCAGTATTTTTTTTTTTCTTTGACCATTCAGTTTAGGTAGTATTTGTTAAAACTGTTGAAATGGTTGAACACTGGTATGAGAGGGACAAGAGTGAAGTATGGTGAAAACATGTTCTGATTGACTTCAAATGGAGATTTTTCCAAACTCCCTTACTTCCTCTTTTAACCTCTAGACTTCGGAATTCAGACTTTAGGGTGCATCTTTTTGAAAACCTTGAGTTTCTACTTCAAGTTTCAAGTTCAATACTTCATAGTTTTGAATAGATAAAGGACTCTTATAAAACTGCCTATAACACATTATATAATTGTAGATAAGTGTTTTAATTTTCATCAATATATTTTTACAGATAAAGCACTGATGGCACCAAATCTTGATTCTTTTGGACGAGACAGAGTGCTCTATCAAGAACAAGTGAAGCGGCGGACTGCGGAAAGAGAGGCCAGAAGGTACAGTGCTCAAATTTCTTGTCCATTGAGACTTTGTCAACTTGCAGAATACATTAATCTATGATGCAGGAATCCTGTGTGACACAGTGATGCAGACTGCAAGATCTGCTGCTTTCCTTTGAGAGCTTACAAAACAGGCAGAAGCAACAGAGAAGGAAGGAAATACTGAAGCTGGAATGCCTTGCAGGGCATTCCCTAACTAACCCCACCTCTCATTTGAATGCACAAAACAGTTGGCCATTTTAAGTAAGGCTGGTTTAAATCGCTGAAAGACAATAGAATAAATCCATTCAGTTACCTACATGGTCTCTGCTGTGTTCTCTTCCTTCACCTTTTTGAGACAACAAAATAGAGAAAGACGCTCTTACTCCTTACATTAGAAGTTAGGACAAGCTTAGGTAGGGCTATTTATTGTTCAGGAATAGATGTGATAGCTATTTCATGCTGCTGCTGCTTCTTCTCAGAGCCCGTCGTAGGCAAGCAAGAGAGCAGACTGGGAAGATGGCTGATCACCTCGAAGGCCTTTCAAGCGATGATGAGGAAACTTCAACGGATATTACAAACTTCAATCTTGAACGAGGTTAGAAAAGTTACTGAGGCTTCTGTAGCAAAATACAGAAAATTCAGCTTAAAAAAAAAAAAAAAGTTCAGAAGTAGCCCCACATATGTGTTCCACCATATTTTGCTTAAAAGAATTGTTCTTGGCGGGGTGTCATCAAAATCAGTGTCATCAAAATATTCCTTTATGCCAGACTACTGCACAGTTTGCAGCTAACTAAATATTCCATCTGTAATGAAATGGAACATGCTCCAGTTTGGAACATGCTTGATCATTCTCCAAAAATCTGCTGAGAATTGGTTATATGCTGACATGTTATTTTGCTTTACATGTAGAATTTTTAAGACTTAAGGGCTTTGAGAAACTTCTGTTGCTTGTGAGGAAATACATTATGCATTTCTAGATGGTTATGCAAAACTCCAGTGACAACATTTTAATAGATTCTTCTTATAGTCTGTTAAACTTTGCTGAAGTGAACAAAATTGACTATAAAACATTGCAGAAAGATCTTGCAGTGCTAATAAATTTTAAATTCATCTGCCATTTTATGACTAGTTTGCTCAAAGTAACTCTTACTGTAGTTGCGCAAAGAATGGGATTGTCAGTTAAGCTAATACCTCTTGAGCATTGAAGGAATTACAAGAATCTTGAGAGGTTTTTTTTTGGCGGGGGGGGCTGAAGGGAAGACAGGGAGGAGAGGTGATCGGGAGGGATGGGGAATGCAGATAGTTTGATAGAACAGTCAGTTTTGACAGTAATAGGTAAAAGAGAATACTAGAGGTTACTGTGAAAGCAGTCCTGGTAATCCTGTTACCTTCCCATCTTGAACCCCAGTACCATTATTACCATCTCTTGCTGAAGAGAACTTAATCAAATTAGAAAAAATGTAGAGAAGGGGAGCAGAGAAATATATATGTAGGTTTGTATGTGTATGAGGAGACATGAAACAGTTCTGGACTCTTCAACTAGGAAAAGAAGAGCAGAAAGTAAATGGGGATTTATGGTACTAAAATCAAAATATTTTGAGATCTAAGAACATCCTTTTACTTCACAGCGGAAGATCTTAAGATAACTTACGTGATCAGATAGGTTTAAAGTAAACAAGTCTGTCTTCACAGAGACAAGAATGCTGAACTCAGTGCTGTAGCTACTTGTGGAGAAGCAAACTATGAACAGATTAAGAAAAGTATTTAGATGAATTGTCAAGCAGCTGGATCCTTCAAAACGGCAAATATTTTGCATATCTTTAATTGGTCAATGCACCAAAATTGTGGATGCAAGTAAAGAGCTATTTTAAGAAATAAAGCATTTGTTCAGAGTTGTTAAGTGCAGTAAATTAAATGGTAAAGATTAAATGGTAAATATTAGTAAATTAAGGAAATTAAATGGTAAAGATTAAAAATGTATATGAAAGCTTTCCGTAAGAGCTTTGTCAGTTTCTAAGTATTATATTTATAAAGCTTTCATTTATCATCCATAGCTCTTACATTAGTCCATAATCACCAGTGAGCTATATGGGACAGCAGGATGCGCCTTGGGCCTGCTGAGTCTTTTGTAGACTGAGCATCTTTTCTAGACTGCAGTGTGAAAAATGTGTAATGTTCCCTCAGTGTGTTGAGTGTACTAATGTTAAGTTACAGCAGTTACCTGCTCATAACTAACATTTAGAGCTGTGTGGCCATGGCAAAAATGGTTGGCAAAAATAAAACTAACTCTGGGGAACAGAAAAGACGAGAGGAAAACAATACCTAAGTAAATGAGACAATAGAATATATGAAAAAATGGATCACCAAAATAAAAAGTAATTATGATAAAACACAACAAACATGCTAAGGGATTGTCATGGTTGCTCGTTGTGATGTCACATGTTCGGCAGCTTAGTGTGATGTTTGCCAGGACCACTTTGTCTATTGTGCTGATTCAGTCAGCGTGTCTCAGAGATACCCTGCTGACCTTGGATGAACCAAGTTGTAGGATAATTTGGGTTGGAAGAAACCTACATGGAGATCCTTCCTCCTGTTCCAAACTTCCACTCAAAGCACAAGGCCAGCTTTGAAGTTAAATCCACTCTGTTTTCTTGCTGCTAGATTGAGGATCATTGTATAAGGTGTTTAAAACAGGACTTGCGATAAAACAGTATACTAGGTAGTATCTGTGTGCTCATGTTTTTATTATCTTTTATACTTAAGGCAGAAGTAAAATCTTTGAAATAAAATCTTTTTTTTTTTCTTTTGTCTTTTTTTATTTTATTTCTTTTTTCTTTTTTCTTTTTTTTCTTTTTTTTTGCATTTGCAACCGTTGAAGTTTGTCGTTCAGCTTCAAAGTATGTCTGGAAAGGTATGACGGAAAAAAAGACGATTAACTTATTGCCATGATTTTCTTTTTCTTAATAGATCGCATATTAAAGGAATCAAGCAAAGTTTTTGAAGATGTTTTGGAAAGCTTTTATTCAATTGATTGTATTAAGTCACAGTTTGAAGCTTGGCGTTCAAAGTACTTTGCTTCTTATAAGGATGCTTATATTGGCCTCTGTTTACCAAAGCTGTTTAACCCTTTAATCAGACTTCAGCTGCTTATCTGGACTCCATTGGAGGTAAGCTCTTGTGCAAGCAACTTCCTCATGAGCTTTTCTATTGTAGTCCTTTCACACTTCTGCAGGACAAAGGGAATTGCACATTTGACACGTCCTTCTCCAGAGGCATGTTCTAGGCATAAGGTTTGCAACAGACACTTGTCTTGGCGTCATGTGCTTTTCTGATGGATTTCTGGGCTGTTCCCTATGATTATTTTTTTCCCCTGGTTCCCAGCAGACCAGAGTTAAATTCAGCACATGAAAGAGCCTTCTCAGGGGAGTACTGTAGACCAAAAGCTAAGCAGATTCTTCAGTATTACATTTAGGTTTAAAAATAAATGAAATCAGAAATTCTGGAGAGTTTCTTCAGATGAAGTGGAACTAAAGCTGGTTCTTTTGTTGGCTTATGACCCATGTCCCTGCCCTATGTACTCTTGGCTTCTCTTGCCTGCCGATTTGCATTCTGTAGATTTTGCCTGACAGTTTAAGTCCTCTCATAGTACTTTGTTGCCCAATTATTAAGTAGGGAGCACGGGGGAAGCAGCACTGCTGCAACCCAGTACCCCTGGCACAAGTTCATAGTCCAGCCTGTATATGTGCTAGTGTGAGCAGCCTTGGGACAAACAGTTTAGGTAACTTGACTGCTATTTTGTTCTTCCTAGCAGTGAAAGCCCTCGTAGAGTGTTTTGGCTGCAGTCAGTAGCTTATTTTCACAGTGCTTGTAGGAATTTACCTTTTTTCTGCTGTGTTAGTTTTTACTGGGACCTGGAAGAAGGTGGGTCAAGCCCCATGAGCCCTATTTTGTTAGGCAACTAGACTAATGAGGCACATTAGCTTTGAAAGTGGGCAAAGCCAAGCTTATCTATATATCAGCTAGCTTCAAATGAATGATTCTCTGCTTTCTTCAGAGGTGTATTTTCTTAGCCACTAAGAGTATGTGCAGAAGGCAATCTTCTGCTCTGACTGCAGAGGAAGGGAATAGTCTTTTGAGGACATTCAGGGTATTTACTCTATCTAAATGAAGGGGAATCTATGAAAGCTGGCCTCATTCAACTTAAATCTGCTTTTTATGAATACTCTGTTCTCCATGTTTTACTTTTATGTGAGTTTCCAGGCTTGCAAAATCAGGTTAAGTTAGTTGGCGATAAGGTATTGAATTCTTAGATCTTAAGAGTTTTTGCTGTTGTTTCTCCATTGCCTGTTACTGTCTCTAAGCATCTTGTTAAGCTAGAAAAAATACAAGATTCAAAAGACCTTTAAATCCAGAAAAGCATAGTTGTGTAATGTAAGTAGACTATGTATTTCTCATTTTCCCCTAATCTGTGGGCTCTTAATTGGCTCAGGTATAATTTAGAAGTTAATTTGCAAGACAACAACTGTCCAAAAAAGTCCTATTGTCCTATTTCTGCTATTTCTACTGTATTAGTTCTAGTGATTGCACCATTGCACAATGAATTGGCATATTTGGCTGATATATGGAAAATTAACCTTGTACCCCATCCAAACCAAGGTTTTTGTTGGGGAGAAAAATTGTTTCTCCATTCACTTGTCAGGAGTTGGGCTTGCCTGTATTTCTGAAGGAAGTGGCACCACTTCAGAAGTGGGGGAAGCCAAAGCAGGAGGTGAACTAACTATCCTCATGCCAGATTCCTTTGGTCCAGGTGTAGGTGAATACCTGACACCTATATGGAAAAAGGACTGGATTTTCAAATCGTTACTGTGCTCAAATACAGTTTAGCTTGCGGTAGCACTTTGGACCTTACTTGGAGCACTTTGCAGACAATTTTAAAGCACGTCTCGTAGTTAGTTGGTATGTCATGCTTTTGGAGCTCCAGCAAGTTTGATTTTTCTTTTTTCTTAAACTAAGCTTGTTGACAAATCTGTGGTTTAGATTTTGACCTCTTCTCCACTTCACTTCAGGGCAAGTGTCGAGATTTTGAGACTATGTTGTGGTTTGAATCGCTGCTGTTTTATGGCTGTGAAGAACAAGAGCAAGAAAAAGATGATGCTGATATTTCGCTATTGCCCACCATTGTGGAGAGAGTTGTTCTCCCTAAATTAACAGGTATCACTTGTTTGTTTGCCTGTTTTGTTTGTTTGTGGCTTTTATTTTTTCTTAAGTGCTTGTTTATGCTTTTAGATTTTGCTAGTTTGTAAATTCTCAATTGTGATTTGTCTGACTGCCTTGCTGCCTGTTCGTGAGTACTTTCCGAGTTAGGTAACCTTTTGATCTCTTGCAGTGATATCTGAAAATATATGGGATCCTTTTTCTACAACACAAACATCTAGGATGGTAGCAATGGTACAGAAATTAGTAGATGGATACCCTTCAGTGGTGAATGCTGAAAACAAAAATACACAAGTAAGTGTGGGATGAGTTAAGGAATTTGAATATATCTTCTAAGGCACGCTTCTGAAAAACATGGCATATTTAGTGGGAATCGAGGATTTTGCTGTTTGTTCTAGCAGCTTGTTACAAAGAATCAGGCAACAGTAAATTAGGAGGAAGAACTTGGTCAGTAAAATCTGCCCATAATTTATGGTGGAGATGAAAATGAGGAATGCTAAGGTATAGCCTGTCATTTGCTTTAAAGGTCAGCTAAGGTGGTTAAGCTTTTCTTTTGGGGATCTTTGTAATCTTTCCAAATCTGTTGTCATAATTTGCTTGCCAGCACTTACACTGTAAGCTTGAGTGCGGTGCCTAATGTAGTGCCCACAAATGTGGGGCTTTTAGAATAACAGGAGATGGGGTGAAGTGTGCACATGTGGGGCAGAGGGAAGTTAGCTGAAGATTAAAATGACTAAACCATGTTAGTAGTCACAAATGTACTTTGTTGCTTTTAAAATCAAAATTTCAATGTTTAACTATTAAGCAGTGTTTTAGAAGCTTAATAAAAATCATCTATTTCAGGTGCTTTTAAAGGCATTGTTGCTGAGAATGAGGAGAACACTTGATGATGATGTATTTATGCCATTATATCCGAAAAAGTAAGTTTGCTTTTAAATATGGTGTTAGACTTTTTTCGCAAGTCAGTGCCATTTTTACCATGGTTCTAGGTTTTTTTTTTCTCCCACACTTCTATATGGTTCACTGGCTGGATACAGGAGCTGTATCGTTACTGTGCTGTGAGCATTAAGCAAGGATAGGCTGGGTGGAAGAAGGGACTATTTATGGAAAGGTGTACATGGGAAGGAGGAAGTCAGCTGACTTGAGACAGAAGTGGTCTTGGTTGCTCATTAAAGAAATCTCTTACTTTCCAGTGTCTTAGAAAACAAGAACTCTGGTCCATATTTGTTTTTCCAACGTCAGTTTTGGTCTTCTGTTAAGGTAAGTCAATAAATAGATCTGATATAATTTTGACCTAGATAGTGCAGCAACTAAGTATTTTTCATGTTTTTGGAAATTGGAAGATGGAGTTTTGTTTTAACTGCAGAAATTCTGCAGAGCTGCAGAATTCTTAGAAAGAACAGGTAGGATTCTTAGGGTTCTTAGCAGTTCTTAATAACGAACTGTGCTTGCTTTAAAAACTTGCCAGGCAGAAGCACATCCTTTTACATTGCGCATTGTGGCTTTACTCAGCACATTAGCAACCCAGGGCTTTTGTTTTTTGAAAGGATGCCATTGTGTTCGTCAGAGTTAGAGTATGTGGTGCTTTTATTTCACTTGTGTGAGGATGACAGAACTTGGTTAGTTGTTGGTTTGTTTTTTTTTTTTAATTGTGTGAAAAAACTCATGAAAATAACTTGGATAAAAAGGCAGTTTTATGTCTGCTTTTGTAAACGTAGTTACTATTTGTCAAATGTGAGAGCAGTTGTAATTCTAGTTTCTTTGAAACAATGGGTATGGAAGAAAAAGCCTGTACACGTGGAATGTGTACTACAGAGTTTTCAAAGGTGTGCAAGAACTAAAGCTTTTGTAGTTTATTTGAAATGAGAGATTAGAAAAGGGAGTGCATGAGAGCAGCGGGGATTATGCTGCTGACCTCCATCATCCTGCAAACAGAACTCTCTCTGGAATTTTCTGTACAACATTTCAGCAGTGAGAGAGACTGTGCTCTGAGTAGGTTTGCATCACCTCATTTCCTTGAAGTACTTGGCATTTTTTTTCCCCACTCAAACAAATATGAACTTTCTCTTGGAGCAAAAAATACACAAAGCTTGTNTACTTGGCATTTTTTTTCCCCACTCAAATATGAACTTTGTCTTGGAGCAAAAAATACACAAAGCTCGCTTATTAAAATGCTGATTTTTAAGACAAATGGATTACGTGGTTTGTCTCCACAGAGAGTCTGTGGATTCTCCTTCTCTGGAGATCTTCCAAACCTGCCTGGATGCCACCCTGTGCCTCGTGCTGTAGGTGTCCCTGTGGAGCCGGGGGGTTGGGCTCGATCTCTAGAGGTCCCTTCCAACCTCAATCAGTCTACGATTGTGATTCTTTAGAGTATTGTTTGTCAGTACACTATAAATACTTACTTTCCTCCTGTATTGTATTTTCAGTTATTAGGAAACTTTCTCCAGTGGTGTGGAATCCTTTCAAACAAAACTCTCCAGGAACTGTCAATAGATGGTCTGCTAAATAGATACATTCTTATGGCTTTTCAAAATTCGGAGTATGGAGATGACAGCATTAAGAAAGCTCAAAGTGTAAGTGAAAATGAAAAAAAAACTGAAAATACTTTTTAATTTGGAAATTGCAGTTGATGGATAAATGTAGTTAAAACCTAAGGACACTTTTGAAATTCAGAGAGTCTTGGCTTTGATATTGCAATGTCAATAAAAAATCAGATAAAAGTAAATTAAAACTAAGAGGTCAAATAAAAAATGAACCTTCCCTGGTTGCTGCCTGTAGATAGTGTAGGCACAATGTATATTTTAGTGGTTTTACCACTTGAATTTTGGATTGCGCTATTTTTGTTCCAAGTTTGTTGCAATTTCACTTAATTGTCACTGCAGTTTTACCTGGCAGATTTCGCAAATTATATTGGATGGTTTTTAAAATGTTGGTTAAAGGTTTTTTGTTGTTGTTTGTTTGTTTTTTGTTTTGTTTTTATATTTTTCTTCTGTTTTGTCTAGGTCATTGCTTGCTTTCCTAAACAGTGGTTTGCTAATCTAAAAGGAGACAAAACTATTTCTCAGCTGGAAAACTTCTGTAGATACCTTGTTCATCTGGCTGACACAATTTATAGAAACAGCATTGGTTGCTCCGATGTAGAGAAAAGAAATGCAAGGTAATTCATATTAATACAGCTGTGTTTCTTGTGCTTTGTGGTGCTTGGCTGATGCATACAAACGTCAGTAAATATACTGCTGCAGATCTGTCAGTTTTCTTTGAACTTGGTCTTGACTTTCTTACGGCATGATAGATGGTGCTTTTTAAGGTGGTGGTGAACAGCAGTTGCTAGAAATTCTCAGATACTCAAAATGCATTTTGCACTACTTGATCCTGGAGAATTTTTTCGTTACTCCTTTTTGGACTCCATCCTCTTGAGCCTGTTGATTACTGCATAATGGCTTCTGAATTACAAATTATGCTTTTGAAAAAATACTGTATGAAAGTCCTGTTTTTACTTACCTTTTTTTCTGTCATCTGAGAGTCTTTTAACTTCTTACATGTAGAGACAGAATTTTCCTTGAAATGTAATGGGCAGAAATCTTGGTGAAGATTTTTTTTTTCTGGTACAGTCAATAACTTTCTTTGGTTGGAGCCTCAAAAATCGCAGTTACTATGTTGTTGGACATTTATCTGTTAAGAGAGTTACTTTTCAGTTTGGGATGTGAATCATCCAGTTTTCAGGGAAGCAAAGCTTTGGGTCATGCTGAAACTACTTTTTATCCACTCCCAAGTGTCTGCAGTATAATAATAATGTCACATACCAATTTAATCTCAGGTACCAATTTAAATTTACCTATATGATCCAAACCCAAAACAGACCCTTTACTCCTTCCTTTCTGAAACCAAAATGCCTGGACCAGCCTCCTATAGGAATCTATTAAGGACTTCAGAGAGAATCCTGTAGAGATGAAACTTTATCTTCTCTCTTGATAGCCAGTTTCTAAGCAGAAAAGAACTCTTTTTGCCAGCTGAGCTTGTCTCCCAGAACTTAGTAGAACTTTTGTATTGAAAGGTTATTATCAAATTAATACTTTTTTTTTTCTATGGTGAATTTTAATTTAATTTCTATTTTCTGGCTTCCTGCTATTTCCATGCATTTAATAAGTCTTTTCTCATTGCCCCTATTAAGTAGATGAAGAGAGTCTACAACAGAAGTATAGCACTGAATAACTGAAAGATGTCATGTCTATTCATGAGAAAACCAATACAGTTCTGTCTTAACAAATACACTAATTTCTGCTGAGAGGATTGATGTTAGTTTCTCCAAGATGCATCTTTTTTTTCCCTAAGAATCAGTTAGTTGCACTTTTAAGATGAATTTTTGACCTCTAGTATTGTCTGAGAGATTTAAATTTCATCTCTGCCGTCCCTCTTAAGATATAAAAATGTTCTTAACAGCTTAGGAAGCTTAGACAGCCTCCACACCCTTCTCCCCAAGCAGTTTGTTCACTCTGAACTACTTAGATTGACTTGAATTGAAATGTAGTTTATATGTGGCAAACTTCTTACCTTTTTAAGACATGCATGAAAATATTTTTGTGCTTGGCTTTTTGGGGGTGGGGAGGACAAAACCAAAAATTGTTAATAGCTGTAACTTATAATACCTTAAATAATCCTTTTTCTTTAGACCGTACTGCTTTTAATTTATATATATAATATGCATATATATGTGCTATTAACAGTAGCACATTATATATATATGTGTGATTTAATTCCTGCTTCCTCTTTCTCTCCAGGGTTGCTACCCCAAACAAAGCAAACAATTTGGTACATAAAGTTGATAATTTTTTCTAAGTAAGCAAGTAGGGTAGAAGGTAATGTGAAACTATCTGAAACCAGTTTGCTGTACCCATTCATACTCATGGTTTTGGGGAAGGAAAGGAAGGAGATTATCTGTTAAAATACTAATACCGGTACAGTATTGTTTAGTTCCTGTCCTGACTTTTCCTTTTCCTCTTATTTAGGGAGAACATAAAGCAGATAATAAAGCTTCTAGCAAGTATCCGAGCACTGGATCATGCCATGGCAGTTGCAAATGATCACAATGTAAAAGAGTTAAAGATTTTAATAGAAGGGAAATAGAACTTTTCTGACAACTCATTTTGAGCTTTAAAACCATTCCTGATGTGTAATTTATGTACATATGTAAAGTTTCTTAAAACTGTAAAGTATTGATCCTTGTTTTAATACAAAGTGCATTCTTATATACAGCATCCTTAAAAAAAGATTTCTTTGAAATTAAAAACAGAAACCCAAGATTATCATCTTTCCCAAAATCAGATTTTCCTCAAAGTTTCTCAATCTTGTTTACAAAAACACTTTGTACCCTTGACTAGTCTAATTGTTCCATGGTTAACTGGAATGTGTATAATATACTATGTGTAATACAATGAATGCATATATTTATACCACCGTGTTACTTTCACACTGGATATAGAGATCTTTTACTGTTGAAGTAAGATTTTCATTTGCTGAAAAAAATCCTCATTTTGACAATGAAATGATCATATTATTAGTCAAAAGGGCTGGCAAAAGATATGTGAAAATATATGAAAATTGTTTGACCTAAATTGTTGACTTTCAAATGGAATTTGACCTTTAAAAAGTGTTTGTGCTGGACTCAGATTGGAAGAGCTGAACTTTGATTTGCATTCAGAATGGGGAGCTCTTAAGGGTGTTCTTGGGAACAGACCAGAAAAAGAGAACCCGAATCAGTACTCTGAAGATTTCTTTAGCACTAGCAGACAATAAGAGCTTGTGATTACTGCACAAGGATACATGACAGCACTTGCTAATATCAAACTATCATTTTGGAGGGATAATGTCACCTATGGGCTCTGGACCTTAATCCCCTGGACAAATTGGTCAAATTTACTGCTCCCCCACCTATTTAGCTGTAAATTAAAATGAAGACCCTTCAAATATATGAGCTGATTTGTATTGAATACTAGTGACTTGATCTTGGGGTGGTCCAAGGATTAGGAACAGCTGTAATAGCCTTGGATTAAAACCTATTTCCAGGTGTGCCCTACTTGCTTGGGAACTGTAGCAATAAATTGGCATACTGAAATGACATAAAAAATCATTGTATTTTATGCTCATGTCATGTGGTATAAATGAGTATATGAAAAATGTACAATTTGTAACATGCACACTTCATTTGGACACTGAACAGTTGTTTTTCTCTGATCTGTTGGGATTGATGGAATATTCAGAATATCTGCTTTTAAAAATGTTTCAATAAACTTGTCTGTCAAGGAGCTGGTGCAGTATGACTTGGTAAGCTTCATTTCTTCAGGAAGATGGTAAAGGCAAAACATGTATGCTGGCTGATTCTTTTATTACACTTAAAAGAAAAAAAATAGTTCTTAAAAGGAGATTTGGAGTAAGTGGAAGTAATATTGTCTTTACTTGGAAGAAGAGGGGGGAAATAGACTCTGGAATTTCCAAATGTCTACTGAAAGAGTAGTTGATGTTTCAAGAGCTTCTTGTACAGATTGAGAAATATATATTAACTGATAAACATCTTCTGTATTCAAAGCTTTTTTTTGGTATCATTATTTTACTAGGCTAAAGAAGACAAAGACCTTGGTACTAGCATTTCTAAAAGAATATTTACCTATATAGTTACACTTTGGAGATCTAATCATCGTAGAGATTTAAATTCCGATTTGTGTGCTTGGGGCAAGCAGAAGAGTTTAGGTGTGAGAGATGTTGCTTCCCCTTTTTTTTTCACCTTCCCCCTTTTATTTTAATCAACCAAAACATGCAAAATAAAGACCAAAGCTCCTGCCACAATTCACAGTGGCTGTTGCCCCTACCTGCGTGGCTCTGGGGCCAGAATAAAATACATGTGTGCACTTCTACAGCCTGCAGCACTATGAGGCTGGTTATCCAAGTGGGCACCAAAATGCACGTTGTTTCTGTTTGGGTAATTTATACAAAAGAACACCTTCAACTAAATTTAAATATTTTGAAAAAAATCAAATCACTTATCTCACCTTCTGCATCTATGAGCAAATCTATCTATGAGCATAAATGTGCATGTTGACTCCACTGAGTAACGTGGATCTCTTTCCAAACAGCTGAGCAATTCCTAAATGCCAAGCATGCCCCGTGTCTTTTTTTTTTTTCTTTTTCATATCCAAAATTATGGCTCCCACTTAAATGGCCAGTTGGCAGCACCACCCTTTCCTCAGAGTAAAGAGAGTAAAGAAAATATTTGACCTGTGTGTGTCAAAGCTTGGATTTTCAGTTATGAAACAGTGGGCAGGGAATAAAGCTTTGTAGGGTGGTAGGTAGCTGAGGGGAGGTTTGGAGCCTGCTCTGTGCCAGGTGCAGGAGCAGGTGGCCCTGCAATAACCCATCTGCTCTGCAAGTGCCCTCTGCTTGCTCTGCTCCCCACTGCATCCTCTGGCCCCAGGCTGGGGAACACCATTTGTTCTGCAAATCCGGTTTATTCATGCTCTTTAGTGCCTGTCTCAGGAGAATACTTCGTAATGAATCATTCCTTACATTTGCCTTCTGGCTATAACTGGAGCAGGGAAAAACCTGCGGTTCAGGCCAATGATGCTCATCTCAGAATTTCCTTTTCTTCTGATGGTGTAAATATGCTGTTCAGCACTTAAAGAGAAGGTTTGTAACTCTAGGACTAGGAGATAGGCGCTCCCAATGTAGCTCAGGCTTGCAAAGACAGCTTTGTTAACTCTTGTTTTTAAAAATATGGATATTTCTTTTTCCAATTCAGATCATGGCTAGGATTATAAGGGAGGGATGAAGTGAATCTTCGGTCAAACCTCATTATATATAGCTGCAGAGAGTTTTTTTCCCTCCCCTTAAGTAGGTTATAGTCTTTATCGTAATTAAGTGTTGTGGAACAGCAGCTCTTACCCTTGGCATCGCTGTAGTAGAGGGAGGATGGACTATGGTGTCTGTGCCCTTCCATGCTTAGGAAGGTTCTCCCTCCTGCTTTTGAAGAGTATGTAGAATGTGTGAAACATCATACAGAAATTTCCAGAATATGCTTATGGCTGGTTATAATCTGACTTTTTTTTTGGGGCAAAGTAGCACCTTTTCACTGTATGAATGGTCAGAATTGCATAGGCACTTAAAGGCTTTACATAAATAATATTACCCAACATATATTTACAAATACTTACAAATTCCATGTATACAAAATATATTTACAAAATATTTACAAATTCCACTTCTACTACTTTATTTCTTGACCCAATTAAATCTTAGGAGCAAAGCAGTTGTACTTTATGTAAAAAGTTGTATAATCATTTCTGGGCTGAGGTATAATCTAAGGGCAGCTGCTTTAAAGTTACTTCTACATTTGGCTGTGTGCATCTTGCTGTTTAAAATCAGAATTAACAAATAATTAGGACATGCTGTACATGGAGGTATTAGATGGCAACATAAACTCATGTGAGGACTACTAACCTACGAGGGAACATGACAATCTTATTTCCACTCAGCAGTGTGAGAGAGTCTAGCAATCTCTTTCGTAGTAATTACCAGTGTCTAGGGTAAGAAATGTTTCATGTATAAGAAAACATTCCCTGTAAAATATCATTCTGAGATTCTGACGAGCAGGACAATATATTACAGAATGATTACAGCTACGTAAAATTTTCCTGTGGAGTGCCCTAAAGGTTATCAGTAGTAAAAGAAAAAATCTTGCCCTTTACCATAAAGGAAAACAAAATGAAAGCTGAAATTTGAAATGGAGAAGTTTGTGGGAAAAAAAATGTGCAGATAACACAAATATGATTCCTATTTCTTCCTCCTCTGACCTTTCTGTAAAGTTTGCACATCTCCTGTTCTGTTTTCAGTTCTCCCTAAGTTATCTACAAAAACTTTTTGGAAAGAATGCTAAATACACATACTGAGAGAAGGGGAGATTTGTACTTGAAGCTTTCATGTGGTGTTTGGCTTTTGCACTATGCTATGTTAGAAATGCCTTTAACGTATGTCACATGTCAGTCTGGATCAGCACGTGAGATGTCTTCTGCATAAGCTATAATAAGCTATTCAGAATAATGCACTCCAATTTCAAAAATCCTGAATTTAAAAAAAAAAACAAACTGTACTTTGACTTATCTATGGAATATTTCTACTAGGGTCACCATAATGGACATAGGAAGGGAGTCAACTACACAAACAGAGCCCAAGTGCTGTCTTGCATCACAAATACTTTCTCTGCTTTACTGCTTTGATCGTATGCTCCCCTCAGCTGGAACTTAGCCCATAAGTATATGAGATAAAATTATATTCAGCTATGAAAAGGCCTTCTCTACAGTCTGAAATGAAAGGTGGCCCAGCTTTGGTCACTAACAAGTCCTTGTTGTCCATTGGTGTAAGTTATGTAGGGAGGGTGTCATGAGAACGGGGCCAGACTCTTGTCAGTGATGCCCAGCACCAGGACAAGGGGCACAAATGGAAACACAGCAGTTCTCTTTGAACACGAGGAAAAAACTTCTTGACCGTGAGGGTGACGGAGCACTGGAACAGCCTGAGCAGAGGCTGTGGCGTCTCCTTCCTTGGAGACCTTCCTAACTCGCCTGGACACCACCCTGTGCAACATGCTCTAGGTGGCCCTGCTTTAGCAGGAGGGCTGGACTAGGTGGTCTCCAGGGGTCCCTCCAACCTTCTGCATTTCTGTGACTTTAGCACAGCTCCCAAGCTTGCTTTCTATCACCTCAGCAGCTTGCACTGGCAATGTGAGAGCCAGCACTACTCCCCCGCTTAAAGGCTGCGGAGGCTGGGTGGAAATTTCCCAAGAGACACTATACGACTGCCCCTAACACTTTGGAAGCCTCAGGCCTCAGGCAGGAGGCCGGGGCCTGTCCCACCTGCCGAGCGCGGGCACCATCACCTTGTGCCAAGGGCACGTTTTGTGTGGGGGTGCTGCTGCTTGCTACGGGCGAGTTTATCTGTAGGAGATAAGGGAGGCTCTGGGCTCCCATCGTGTTTCGAGGGTCCTTCCTCAGCGACACTGCCGCCAGCCCCAGGCTGCGCCGGGCCTGCCCCCGGGCGCTGCCGCCGGGCCCTGCCCCCGGTGGCGCGGC
>VWPW01001141.1:20865-81588 GCA_013389825.1 Crypturellus undulatus | reverse complement strand
GGGGGAGGGCGTCGGGCACGGACCCGGCGGCGGCTGCCGGCAGCGGCCGCCCGCCCGGGCTCCCGGCTCCCCGCAGCCCCAGCCCTCGGGAGTCGCCTCTCCTGCGTTTTCTCAGCGTGAGCCCTTAAAAATGTGCCCAGTCCCCCGCATATATATATGCATATACATATATTACATATGTACAAATATATGTACATATATTATCTATGTTTATATATTTTTTCAAGGGATGTCTTGCGTTTATGGGCTTTTAAGCAGTCCTAGCAATACAGTTCTGCAGTATTTCCTTCACTTCTGCTGCAGGGTAGGGCTAAAATCCAAGCAGCCCCCAGCTTCTTATAACAGCAGCAGCCGCCGGCTCACGTTTCTGTTTGATCTTTTAAAGCCTCTTAGCAGCTTTCCCATTTAAACGACACTGTCCTTTCGTGGCAAGGTCAGAATGGGTAAAGTAGTTGCTGGATCTGAAGCTGGCCCAGGCTTCTGGCCCTCCTCGATCGACATTGAGCCTTATGAGTAAGACAGCTGTTACGTGTTTGTAGTGGCTAGAGGCAAGTAACGCTTTCTGTTTTTCTAAGAAACCACGTATTGTGACTTAATAAATTCTGATTCTCAGAGAAGCTTTTAAATAACCCCCCCTAGGGTTTATTTGTATTGGGTAATTACATTTTGGAGACATTGTTATGTTGCCTTTAAATATTCCTTTGGATTGTGAGACTGAAAAAAAACATTGTCAGGAAAGAAGAGCGAGTTTGACAGCTTGTCATGTTAAACCTGTACATTTCTTAGGAGAGGATGGAAGTCAGACCTGCCTTGCAGAAGGTATCTGGAAGTACAAGAAATTCTCACTAACATCATCTTGTGTTGGACAGGACTGCCTCTGGTGAAGGCAAAATGGCTTTCAGTAAAGGGTACCGTGTCTATCACAAGCTGGATCCACCTCCCTTCAGTGTGATAGTGGAAACCAGAAACAGAGAAGAATGTCTCATGTTTGAGTCTGGAGCTGTGGCTGTACTCTGTAAGTTGATATGTTTTGATAGCTACAATGTAAAAATTATCTGACTCGATGTTTTGTGAGCTGAGTGTTTTTTTTTTTATGGAATAGAAAGAAGAAACAATTTTTTTTTTGTTACTGGTGAGGCTTTTCTTTAAAAGAAAAAAAAACAGTTTCATATTTTTCTCTGTTGAGAGAGAATTTTACAATTTAATCTTCATCATGAACATGTATTTTTTTCATGTAGGCTAATTTTTCTTCTGCCAGTAAATTCCAACAACATCTGTGCATTTGGTTCAGAATATCTGTGAATACCTGATAGCTCGGTGAAAAGCAAATTCTATATTTTTAATATAGAATATATATATTATATATATCTATATTTTTTAATTGATATTTCATTTTTTATCTCATTTTCTCTCATTTGTGATAACTTTTTGTTGCCTTCTCAATATTTTAGCTTGTTGTCACTGTATTTTTTAACCTGTCATCAGACTCTTTGTGTTCATCTGTCAATAAAATGAGTAAATATTTGGAGCAAGGGATTCTGCATTGAAAAGTCATTTTTGCATACTTTCAGTGATAACTGCATTTAATGTTTCTGATGAATTATTTGAAATTTTTTGTGAGTCAGATTTGGAGGATGCTAAAATGAGAAGAGCAGAAGAGACCTAGTTAAGGTTTAAAAGTACAGCTTGGTTTGTATTTTTTCAGTAAGAAAGTCTAAACATTTAATTGCGAAGGGGTTTTCAGATTTTCATGTGTCCTTTATAGATGGTGGAGGTTTTTTTGAATCAATAACTCTTTAATGAATCAATCCTGATACCTGTTTATAGTTTTCTAGCATGGCATGCTCTGCAAATGGGAAGCTTGATTCATTGCTTGAAGTCTGAGAGGAGCTCAAAGATCTACTTCTCAGAAAGATGTTCTTGGCCTTAGACTATGAAGTGGGATGAATGGGCAACTCATTCTTAAGAAGGTCTATCACTATGCTAAACATACATATCTATATCTATATAGAGAGGGTTCATTAGGCTGAAAGCAGAAAAGTCCTGTGGTTAGGTATACACCCGAGAAAAGTAAATCCCAGGATATAATTCCTACCCAATGCCTGAATAAAACGAAGCACTTGTTACTGCATGCAACTCTAATGGTTCCAACAACAGGGACTTCTTGTAGAGTTCCTCACTTCATGTGTGAGGGCCTGACCCACTGCCCTGGTGCTCTTATGAGATGCAATTGGAAACATGAGTGCCAAGGGAAAGCAGGGATTCAAGCTGCCTCTCCTTTCTTTAGTATTTTCTGTTGCTCTTACACATGTGAGGGAGCTCTTGGTCTGGGGCATAGTCTTTTAAGGCATGTGAGTCTCCTGTGTAGAATGCTTAAGAAGTCAGTGTACAGAGTCATCCACAGCAGACCAGCTGCTAAAAGCAAATGCTCTCTAACATGCTTGTTAATCTGCATCCTAGTTAGTGTGTAATTTGAGAACTGTGATTAACTTCTAGAGGCCTAGTGATGGTCACTACCAGCATGGTCACTATCACCACACGGGTGACAGTTAACTTCTGTGATTATCCAAATGAAAAGTATACCTGAGTGTTTTGCTCTTGTCTCTTCAGCGTTGTTTTTTCCTATTACAAATTTTCATTTATTTATCTATTTTACTGCTTACTTAGATAACATTGTTGGCTTCAGCAGCAGTATTTAAAGCACGTTGTCTAGCAGGCATTGGGATGTGAAAATTGTCCAAACATAAGACTAGTGAATAGTGATAGTGAAATATATAAGCAACGAAGGAATGTTTTGAAGAACTGTGATGAATAATACTTTAGCAAGTATTCAGTAATTAGTGCAGATGTTTAAGTTCCTTAGTGAGCACTATGTAGAAAACCTATTGAGTTTAACTTACAGGAATAAATAAAGGCACAGAATTAATCACTTCTTATACTATAATTTACATCACTGATTGTGCCTTGGGAAGCATTTTCTAAAAATTCAACGTCTGTAACTATAGTGAACTTGTCGCCCTCTTCTAGGCCTGTTTTTGTTATCAGGCAGAGGAATCGGAATCCGAGGGGAGCTCCCGAGTCCCTCTCCTAAACTAATAATGTTATTCTCCTTTGTATTTCTCCTTTGTATTGACAGCTTTGTCAATATTCGTACTTAGTTGAAAGTAATTTTCCTGAATATTGTTTTCAGTAACCTGTGCTTGTAAGGTGCACCTCTTCTTCCATCTTCTGAAAAGGTTTATTTTCCTAACGAATGTACCTTGTATTGGTTTGCTTTAATTTCTTGTTTGCACATAAGCTCTTCGAGTACTGAATTGTGAGAGTCTTCTTGCTCAGAGGTTTTACTTCTACTTGCTGTTAGCTCCTGGAATATATTCTTGCTAATATATGTTTAAAGGAGCAGAATTATTACTGCTTGAGGACATTTTGTAAGCTGCTGCTTCTCCAGATCTTTAGTCATGCCATGGAAGCCTGTCAGAAGATTCTAGTCAAGCCTTGCAAGTCTCTGGATATTTGCACAAACTTAACTCCAAAGCCAAAGTTAATGAAAGGCTGGTCCTTTAGGAAAATTCCCAAGATGTTTGCAAAATTTGTCTAAATAGCTAGAAAGGTGGTTAGATCATGTTGAGATTCAGTACAATGCTATTACAAACCATTAAAGACAATTTAATTTCTTTGCTGATCATGGTAATGCTTTTTAAGCTCAAAAAAATGGCAATACTCATCTCAATCTGTCTGGCAATTTTCAAAAGATCTTAATAAATAAAGGTGTCTAGCCTTAGGCACAGTCCTAACTTTTAGATATATATATAACAGGTAGCATTATATACACTAATGAAGTGCATTTTAGCATTAAAAAAAAATTGTATAGTCTGAGAGCCTTAGTGGACTACATATTATGAGGTACAAATATACAGAAATGTGGATTTGAACTGGGCTAAGAGAAAGAGCTACTGAAGACTTTAGTCATCCTTTAAATGTCATCTTAAGCCCGTGTGTCATTTTGCCGAGGGAAGGATAACAGTATTAACCTTCATTTCCTTTACCTTCAATGTAGCATTGCAGGATGATTCAGAGGTTTTAATTGTGTGTCTGTATGAAATCCTATGCAGGTCATATAGTGTGTGATGGTCAGTGCGTAGTGTTTACACTGAATGTGGTATTCAAGCCAACAAAGCAGAAGGGAAGGAAGAGGATAGAAGGGACAGTTCATAGGAGTTACTGTTGCATAACCATTCCGTCCTAAAATGGAAGCAGTCCAAGCTGTTCTTCTCTTGGAATTGTTTTCAGTTCTGCTTGCGCATTTGACAAAGACTTCAGTCACCTTTGTATATTTATTGCTGCTTTTGTCAGCTTAGCATTGGGTTAGGCAAGATATTGAAGCCTGAAGGGATCTTGCCAAAATACATATCAAGGGCTTGTAAGAGCATTTAGTTATAAATGTCAACTGTTTTATTTCTTCTTCTTTTTTTTAAAAATAGTATATATAGTTGCAGGGTGTCACGTATCTATGTTTTTACTTAGCGTGTAAAGCATACAGTATATTTTTTTGATACAGGAGTTTATAATGAAGTATCTTTCTACCTTAAAGCAGTTTGTTGACTGAGCAGGCGAGTGTTCTCTCTCCTGCGCTTCTTCAGTGAGTCATAGTGAAAGAGTGGGAAGCTGCCTTTGCTTCCATCGCCAGCAGTGAGTACAGGAGAGGGTTCTGTCATCTGGCAAAACAGTGGCGCCTGATTGAAGAGAGCTGGAGCTTCCTGCACATCCTTGCGCTTCCGCCTTGTGGAAGAACAGAGAAGAGAGCAGGTGTGAACGGCAAGCAGTGCCGTGCCCGCCCCACGCCTTCTGCAGGACCTAGATGAAGTGAGAGCTGTTAGAAGGCAGCTGGGTAATAACACATACGTGCAGCAGGTAACCTGAAGCCGCAGGCATTTTTAGCAACACTGTTCTATCACCCATGTATGATCCTCTCATGGGTAAATAAATCATCTTAAAATGAAAATTCTGTAGCACTGCATTCTGGAGAGAAATAAAAAAAAAAAAAGAAAAAGCAAATATGCTACGTTTATCCAAACTGTGAGACTAGTTATCGTTGTTTTTCAAGAGACTTCAAGGAAGTTTCTTGTAGGAAAGCTACAAAAAAAAGCAGCACAGTGACAAATACATTTGCTGAGCACATGCTCTATATGCATCGTTAAGAAAGGTATGTTTGTAACGAGACACATTTTTTTCAATGCTGCTTGATGCAACCACTCGCCCACCTGTGTAAAGTCTGCTGAAATAATGTTTATCCTGAATTTTGAATGGAATGCCATCCTTGTAATAGGAAGAGAAGATTAAAAAAACAAAATCTGCATGGAGTTTTTTTGGTGATGGATTTACCCTTATTATAAATATTTTCCTACTCTTATCCCCTTAGCAAAAAAAAATGTGAATCATAGAATCATAGAATGCCGAAGGTTGGAAGGGACCTCTAGAGGTCATCTAGTCCAACCCCCCTGCACACGCAGGGCCACCTAGAGCACGTGGCACAGGGTAGAATGTAGAGTCACCCAAAGCTCATCACATATACCACTACGAAAGGGCTAAGATGCAGTGCTAAGCAGCAGTTTCACCTTCCCTTCATGATTAGTGTTTTGACAAAGCATCATCTTCTGGACTGCACCTTCCCTTCAAACAGTATCTTTAAAGCACTTCAGGAGCCCCAGGGAAGCAACAGCTATACTACTTGCTGAAGAGAGTCGTGCTAGAGATGGAAGTTTTTGTCCTCCTGTCATCAGGTGCCTTTCTCAGAATTCTGCCCAAATTCGCATTTCTTTTTCCCTACCAGATCTGCTACGGAGCAGCTCAAGTGATGACTTTCCAAACATTTCGGACTAAACAAGGTGACATATGCTAGCCAAGCACATTTTGGAAAGTTACAGCAGTGCTTACAGTAAGAATTCTTCCAGCAGACTGGAGGAGGCAATAACCTTTGAGCAGATTACAACCTCGTTGAGTGACGTGTTGGATCTAGAAGAATTTGTTCTACAGTACTGGAAACATTAGATAGAATTGCTTGCAACAGAAAGCACAAAAAAAAAAAAAAAAAGGAACAAGACTAAACCCTTCACACTAGGCAAGCTACCTTTACAGCACTAGTAAAGAGGATTCTGTATTTACATATTCATACCTCTGCCCTTTGTATGAGTTTAAAAGTGATTTCTTTGGGAACATATACATTTCTTTATGCAATCCCTTCTGAATTCAGTAAAATTTCCTTCCTATCAAGGCAAAAGCGTGATAGTAAAGGTCTTGTTTCAGCCTTATTAGTTATCTTTCCAATGATAGCTTTTGCTAATTGTATGTCTACTAAGAAGCCCAGTTTGCATATTTCTGGAGTTACTGAGACATCATTTTCAAAATTTAATTACATTCTTAAATTTGAGATAATCTGGAAGCCTTGACATATGCTGTTACCTGTTTAATTTGAAAGTTATGTAGTTGTGCACAGTTCTGGAAATTAATATGTATGGAACTGATTTGTACAGACAATACTACTTTTCATATGCTTTTTCATACAAAATATTTTGTGTAGTTTAAAATATTCAATATTAGAAAAAAAAGATCTCCATAGATCACTGGTGCTATTGATTTCTGTTTTCAATTGAGCACATATAGCTGGCCAAAAATACTCCAACAAATTTGGTGCAAAACAAGTACTTCTAGGCTTTTAGGTAGATCACTGTATTTAATGCCCCCTTTTTTTTTTTTTATCTCTAGTGGTGTAAGTAATGATAGTAAGTTTGCATAGTACTGAAAAACTAGTGAAGCAACTGTACCTTTTATTTGCACCTGTTGCTTTTTTGTTGTTGTTTTTTATTATTCTAAAAATAATTTTACTGTGTGCAGTATTTAAATGTACTTGCTAGACACTGGAAGTAATATCTGTTTTTTTTTTTTTCAGTATATATGATTTGTTTTTTTGCGTTTTCATCCCCTCTTTCTTAAGATGTATGGTAACATCTGAATGTCTGTACATCTTACATCTGTAAGTAGAGTATGGTAACATCTGAATGTCTCTGTGGAATGAATAATGATATCTCATATAATCCAAGCTGTGCAATGAATGAAAAAAATAATAATACAAAGTTAAAATCAGATGAATTACAGCTGGTTTAAGTATCCGTTTTCCAGTTTTCTATGCATTTATTCATATGCATATATTCATAAACAAATAATACAATAATACAAAGTAACTCATAGGTGATTCTTTGGTTGATTGTTTCCTAAGTTGAAGAGGTGATTCCACTTTCATAATTTATTTTAATGTCTCAGCTATGTGGTAATATTTAAAGGGTTGACTTTGATTTAAATATAGGATTCCTAACTTTCCAAATTTGAGAAAAACCTTGAAGAGCTCCATCTGTGAAGCTGAGAAACAAACAATTTAAAATAATTCATAAAGCTGGGTTTAAAATTGAAAGTACCAGTAGTATGATTTTATTTCTCTTTGAACTTAGTTTAGAATAATCTTGTCTCTGAAGGAGCTATGAACAGTTTCAGGAATTTGACTGTTCGCATCTCTGTGTCCCATATTATCGCTGAGAAATGAGCATGAGAAATTTTACCATTGCTCATGATGTGTCATGAATGCACATGTGAACCTACCTAGCATGGAACGGAGTTGTAGAAAGCATAAATTATAACTTTTAGTGTCATCTTAACTTTATAATTCACTTAAAGGTTGTAAAATTCATTTGTAATTTAAAATCAAGCAGAATACAATTTAAACTTCTTTTTTTTGTTAAAAATAGGATTTTTAATAGGCTTTCATTTGTGCAACAGCAAGAGAGTTCATATAATCCTTTAAATCAGTTGTGAGAGTCCTTTTACATGAGAGTAAGTGATTTAACTTGGAACAATGAGACATAACAATTTTTAAATACTATGATAATAGCATAAAGATTGACTTGAAGTTACTTTCTCCTTTACTTGATACCGCTAATGATGCCTATTGGGTTTCAGTGAGAATGAATTAAAAATATTGAGTTCTCCTCTTTTTTTTTTTGTACTACAAAGTAGCAAATCATTATATCTATTTTAGAAATGAATTGGCAAGACTTTATTAGGTGTAATAAAGCTGCCTTTAAATTCCTTTCTGCTTAAAGTCTCAACTGACAGAAAATAATAATAGAATACTGCCTTGTAGTATTTTGCATGCAGCTTTAACCACAGACAAATGTATGCTTGCATTATGTCACTGCTTAATGCCCTTATTATGAGCCTCTGTACATTGCAATTTTAAACATGTTAGCTCCAATGTTCTACATAAAAGTTGTCATCCATCTCTTGGCAGAAGTTGTGCATCTTAGCTCATTCTTCCTGGTGAGTTACATAATTTTATGTGTTTCTTTGAAGACAGCCTCAGTTTTGTCTCCTTACTTTCAACTATTTAAAAATGACAAAGCAGAGAAATCTATTTCTCCAGGCTGATTAATTCCTAGGACTTCATGTTTGTGTGAATGTATAGTTGCCTTTTTTAGCTGCCTTTTTTTTTTGAGATAGGAAATTCTTAAGTCAAAGTTAGAAGTTTGCAGTCCCTTGGCTGCAGACCAACCTACTGTTCTGAAACATTGCCATTCGCTAAGACTATTAGAAAGGAAATGGACTTGGAAATGTTCTCCCTCCTCCTGTCTCGATTATTTTAGCCTTGCAGTGATGTGCAGTTCACTAAGCTCATAGCTTCAGGTATTCCTAGAGGAAAATGGAAGTTGGTTTTATTTGCAACAATATAAGATATTGTAGAGTTTGCTCTAAGCCACATATTTTTGTAATTTCAGGCTCTCTTGTATATCCAACTTTATCTGATGCCTCATGTGCATGCTGAGTGAAGGGAGAAAGAGAATACATCTTTGCAGACCTGAGATAAATTATTGGTAGAGAAGGAACCCTTAAATATTATGCTGATGAAGGGGATCTGAACAGTTGTAGAGCACATTATTTTTTACTGATTGGTGTATTTTACGGTTTGGTAGTGAGTAATATGGAAAGGCACAAATTTAATGAGTGTGAGCGTCATTATGCCACTTCAGTTTTTTGAGGCAAAAAAGATCTCTATACAGTAGGCGCTGATGTGAAGGCAAAGGTGGCAAATGTTGATCTTTAATGAAGTAGTTTTTCATTAGGTTTTTGGTGCCCCTAGAAATGGGAAATTTTGTGTGCAGTGGCAGTCAGTAATGGATTCCACTCTGAATCTGTTCTGCCTAGAGAATTGCTCTTCTTCTGTCACCACTAAAAGGAAGGAAATCCTGTGACTAGCAGTTACAGAGATGCTGTAAATTGTTTACAGAATATGGAATTGTTAACAGAATATGGAACTTTTGATCTAAACCACTACAGCTGCTTGTATGTTCTTCTAATAGTCTTGTTGCCCCTTCGTGTCTGGGCCCTGGGGACTGTCCCTGCCACCCCCAGCCTTCCCCAGCTCCAGCCTGGTCTGGAGCCGTCAGCCCCTGCGTTCCTGGTCACGAGAAGTCCTTTTGTATGCTTTATCCTTACAAGCAGCTGGAGTAGTTGTAGTTATCAACCCTCAAAATGCCTCGTGGGTCTCCTGCTCCTGGGCAGCCAGGAGAGCAATGCAGTGCTGCAGAGTTTGTCGTGACTGAGCATCAGGGCTGCCTTTCCTGCTGTCGCTGCAGTTCTGTCTCTTTTTAGCTCAGTTTCTTATGGAAAAGAGGCTTGAGAGATACTAAGCTGTTTATCCTTTCAATGTTTTTTTGCTTTGGCCAATATTGGTCATCACTGACTGAGGGTAAATGTCTCAAAATTCTTGCACTTTTTGTGAAGCTGAAACTGAACTTTGGAGGGAGTGATATTTGTCATTTTATCCTGGGGATTTTGGCCACCAAAACAGATGGGAAAAGTGTAGTTTGGTGTAGTACCAGGCGGGCCACATAAGACAGAAAATACTCTCTAACTGTGGAAAAGTTTTCATCAGAACTCGCGCTCTTCTAGACATAATGTAATTGAATCCTATGACGTGAAACCTGGATGCTTTTGGTCAATGTTTGGTTAAAAATGACTAGCTGTGGTTTGTTTTTCTATTTCCATTTTTGTGTTTGTTTTCCTCACCTTTTGCTGTTTTACTAGTGGTAGCTTTTTTGCAGAACAATCTGTTGACGTTGAGTTATTTAATGTATTTTGGGCATTTACTTATTAAAGCTTAGCAAAAATAACAGGCATTCTGTGCAACAGAGCAAATAAATCCACAGAAGACAGAAAAGCTGTTGTTTTGAATGCCATCAAATGTTGCTAAGCACCCTTAAGAAAAATCCTGCAAAAACATGTTAGTCTGAAACAAAATCTCATCTTTCATCAATACTTTGACATGTGAAAGCAGAACATGGCAGTTTTCTGGTTACAGGAAGCTGAGTTTAGGGAAGTATGTTAAATGTGTACTGGGAAGACTGATCTTAAGAACCAGTCTTTGATGTTCAGAGGTTGTTCCTTCCAGGCTAACAGTGATCTACTAAGAATGTGGTTTGGCAGTGCTGACAAAATCGCTCTTCACCCTCTGTAAATAAGGTGTTTAGATCAGCTGTGATTCATAACACTTGTCATGGATGATGGCCTTGGGAAGGACCATGCTGCTGTCATTTTTTTTATCATCAGCTTCTGGATTACAGTATATCAGCATAAATAGTTACAGAAGCTTTCTTGAAGTGCATTTAATTAAACATTGGATGAACTTAAATTTCAGGCTGAAGTTAAGTGATTGCTCCATCTGTATTAAGGCTTTGATTCACGCAGCAACAGAACTGGAAGACATATGAATTGGAGGGATAGACTTGTGCAGAACTAGAACTGAGCTTTGGGCATACTCATTAGAAAGAGACACAAAAGCAGTTTCCCTGGAGATTATGGTTAGTGTGGAATAGCACAGGGAATGCCAGAGGGATGCATCTTTCAGCTTACGCTTTTCAGTATGTCAAATTGTTAATCTGTTTTTTTTTTTTTTTTTTTTTTAAGTGTCAGTGGCAAAATTGGTGTAGAGGAGGGAGAAGGTGCTGCTCTTTAGTGATCCAGAAATCTCTTCCACTGGGTCTAGTGGCACAACTGGAACTGTCAGTCTTTGTGCTTCAGTTGCAGTCACAGTCACGAACAAAAGCATAGGGCGAGTGGGATCCCGCTTCTGCTCTGCAGCAGCCCTGTTGTCTGGCTTTGGCTTCAGACTTGTTCACGGGGCGTTTTAAGTGCAGAGGGAAAATCCAAGGTGTGCATGAAAATTGACCCCTACTGCATAATTAATGGTTGGTTTTTTTTCCCCAAAAAATATTCCTAAGTAATTTCTATTCAAAAATGCTTATGAAAAATTTATTTTTCTTGGTTTAAGACATGGCTTTTAAAGGCTGTTATCTTGTAGCCATGCAAATGTTTTGTTTTGCTTGGAATATATCTAAAACTGGTTGAACTACCAATGTGATAATGCAGTTCAAGAATCTAGAAATAGAACTGCCACTTCATGGTTTTATTCTTAGGAAAAAAGGAGAATGTTTTGGGGAAAAAGCATTAGCTAACTGTTCTAATTTTAAATAATAACAATTGAGCATTCTTATAGAAATAATGTACCTGTGTGTTAGGTGCTTTGCATATTAGGAGATCATGAGGTTAAAGATACCCATTTTCTACTTCACTATCACTTAGAGTTTTTGCAAGACCATGCAAGTAGCACAGTGCTGCTGTCATATCCAAAATTCATTTCCCATTATAAAATTATGTATATAATAAATTCTGGGTTCTCTCCAGGAATGTCATATCAGCCCTAGTGCTGTAGTCTCTTTGACTTTCAGTTTAGAGTAAACTCATTTTTCATGGTAGTGCAGTCTTCTCTATTTCAGACTGCTCTGTTTTCTCTCCTAGCCTCTGCAGAGAAAGACACAATCAAGAGTACCTACTCCAAAGTAATGGATGCGTATGGGCTCTTGGGTGTACTAAGGCTAAACCTTGGTGAGTAAACTGTTTAAAATCTTAATCGTAAAACTGTAAAAGAAGGTGCTCTTGTAAAACTGCACAGCACAGAGTCTTTAGACAGGAACTGTGTTCCTTTTTTTTTTTTTTTGGCTTTGTAGAGTAACTTAAAAGTTTGAAGCGCTGCCAGAAATGTGGGCGTAGACAAAAATAACTTCCATCTTCACAATCTCTATTATTTTCAGTATAGTTTCTTCTATTTGTATTTCCTTATTTCTATGGAATCAGGGATTGGCTTCTTGTTATTTGTTCTGTTTGCACCTCTTTTGGCCAAACTGGAGTCATTGCATGGGCATTTAAGAATATAAATTCATCCACATCACACTTCACAAAGATTTACCTCTCCTTCCTGTGTCTTTTCTGGTTTTGTAGGAGACACTTTGTTGAATTATCTGGTTCTAGTAACGGGATGCATGTCTGTAGGAAAGATCCAAGATTCTGAAGTTTTTCGAGTTACTTCTACTGAATTCATATCATTACGAACTGATTCATCAGACGAAGATCGTATCTCAGAAGTGCGCAAAGTTCTGAACTCAGGAAACTTTTATTTTGCATGGTCTGCAACTGGTGTCAGTTTAGATCTCAGCCTCAACGCTCACCGCAGCATGCAAGAGCACACCACTGACAATAGGTTTTTCTGGTGAGTTCACGATGTGTTTTGTAAGGTGTGAAATAAAATATTTTGTCCCTGTGCAAACTAATCTATGGAAAGTTGTTATCCTTGTCTTTGTCAGCTTCTAAATATACCTGTCTGTCCCACAAATATTGATAACCTAATTACTTTATTATAACTCCCAAGGATTATTTAATCTAAGCTATACTTTAAGGAAAAAATGATTGTAATGTAATGCAACTTTTTCACAACCACTTGGAGTTTATGTATTGGAGGAAACACTTTTGCTGCTTGTGATACACTTTGATCTCTAGAGTTGTCATAACGTTGTATTTCAGGTCTTGTGTCTCTTCATTCTTCATAAATTGTGTGATTTTTTTTTTTAAAGGAAATTAGTATTACAGTTTTAAAAGAATTTTTAATCATCTGAGCCTTGTGGATTCTAAAACAGTTTAGTGCTAGTATGTATTTTTCAAATGGGTTCTCATATCAATGGAACATATTGATTGAGTTAAAGTTTTATTACACAGATAAATACTGTATCTCTTTCCAAGTAATTTTGAATAGACATTTTCACACTGAGCATTCTAGGCCAATGAAATACTACTGTTTCTGGCAGTAGACACCTTAAATAATGTCAGTGATGCATACTGTCATTTAGGAGAGATGAAAAAATCCTGCTCCCATGTTACCAGCCTTAGTTAAAACCCTAGTTATTTGTCCATGACCATTGGGAAGGTTCCAAAGGCTTGAAATATCTTCTTTGAAAGGGTGAAAAGCTACCAATCTACCAGTACTCCCCTCTGCCATTGAATATGCCAGACACACAAAAAAATATGTTCTGAGATGCATATTTATTTGATATGTTGACTATTTGCCACTATTTTGGTCAGGTAGGTGGTAGGCTTAGATTGCTCTAAAAGGCTGGATATCGAGAAGGAAGAGAAACTCTGGTCTTCAGAGGCACTTCTGTGCAAATTGTGTCCAAACTGCAGATTTGGATGGGTTCTGGCTGGGAACCTCTCTCATCACCTTGGGAAAAAGACTAGCTCTATTTCAGGGCTTAAAGTGGAGGTGCCTGCTGGTCCTGGTCAGATCAGCCAGGTCCTACATTTTGCCCGTATCCTAAAACTTTTTAAGTTACCCATTTTTGTTCAGAAAGGATCAGTCCTAAAAGAAGGTAGATGGAGTGGCCCAGATTCCAAGATGGAGACATGTAAACACTGAAAGTTAATAATGGGAGAGTATTCTGGCAGGTGTGGTGTCTTAATGCCTTAAGGCCTCTTAACCACACAATTCTTAGGCATTTTAGTGATCTTGCCTGGGACTTTTCTGTAGAAAAGTTCTGTTCTCAGATTGCCCAGGGAAAAGTTCTGTTTCTTTTCTTGGTCTCGGACTGTGATGTATCTATGTATCTATGTAATTAAGGCGTACTTGATCTGCAGGATTTGAAACTTCAATAACGAGTATATTTAAATCAGATAAGGTATTTGGTAAGTTGCAGATGTAATTTTTTGTTTAATCACAAGTTTAGAATGAAAAGGCCAAGATCAAAATTAATACCTTCAACCTTTAGATAAATATTCCATTTGCAGTTAAGATAGAACTATAGAGGCCAGGTGTCTTGCTAGAGTTACTTTACTGTAACAACTACTACTATGCAGAAGACTTTACTTCCTTTTAAAATAAGTGAGTGTTTCCATGGAAGATCAGAAGCCAAGCAAGAAATAGATTGAGTTTAAAAAAAAACTCACAAAACCTAAACTTTAATCTTGCTTGCTCGCTACAGTGTTAACTGATACTACTTAATACAGAAGTATATGCAGTTTGCACATCTTTCTTTCATTTAAGCTGTGATTGTTATTAGAATAGTTTATATGTAGCATGTCATGTACCAGCACCTAAGCATGAAACTGGTATTTACAGAAGTTTGCCAATCAGTTGGTTATGAATGCATTCCTATGTGCTTGTCTGTACCAGGACAGTCACTGATATGGTGACATATAATAGAAAAAAAAATCAGTGTGTGTTGGCAAGATTTTTTCTGATCTTTATTTTTAGTTGATGATTTGTGGGATTGAGTCTCTCCATCACAAAAAGTAACCCTGTAATTGGAATTCTGACTTTATTTTCCTAGTATGTAATCTTTGGCTTCTCAAAGCAAGACCAAGTGGAAAAATGTAAACAAGTTTGGGGTATTGCTTTTTGCTGGGTAAAGAACAAGAGTCTATATGGTTTATTTTTTTTAAGATTATTAAAAGTCATGATTAATCCCATATTCTCACTTTGTAATCTAACCTGTTCTCTTGTAAACTATGCTATTTTAAATATGTTTAAATATGAGTTTTCTCATAAAACACTCTACAACACACATATTTGTCTTCCATCATAGTAGTGGATACAAGAAGTTAGTAGTTAGCTTAGTAAGTCGAGCTGTGCTTTATTACCTTCAAGGATTGTTTTTGTTTTTTTTTTTTCTGCTCATAGGAACCAATCGCTGCATCTACACCTGAAGCACTATGGTGTGAACTGTGATGACTGGTTATTACGCCTCATGTGTGGCGGCGTGGAGATACGGACTATTTACGCAGCTCACAAGCAGGCAAAGGCTTGTCTGATTTCACGACTCAGCTGTGAACGGGCTGGAACCAGGTTTAACGTCCGTGGAACAAATGACGATGGTCACGTTGCAAATTTTGTTGAAACAGAGCAGGTGTGTTACACTAGAGCTCATATTGCTGGGTGGCTAAACTCAACATAAGTGAGAGTGTGCGGATCATTTTTTCCCTTAAGTCAACAGGTCACAGCTCTTAACTGTATCCAGCATATATTGGAATAGTTCCTTTGCTGCTAAGTAAAGAATATAAGCAGATTATATCATTTGATGATCTTGGTTTTCTGTGTTACTTAGAGTAAGGGCATAAAGGAGTGTGAGGTAGATACCAGCTTGTTAAGCTACCATGTTAGCTGAGTTGTTGTAGGTCTCACTTCTTGCTTTTAGCCTGAGCTGTAAGTGGCTGCATTCTCCATTTAGCCTGAGCTCATTGTAACACCTGAGAAACACAAGCAAAAGAAATTTTGGCTAATGTGAGTTGCTTTGCAGCTGGGGCAAGCTAAGGGCATCCCTATGGTTACTTAATATGGCTCAGCTAAAAGGTGGTTTTTAAAGCCACTGTAATTTCTGCATTTATATGTGCTTGCCCTTGCTATGCAGAAGTGCAAGAAGCTATTAATTGTTCTTTGGTGCCCTTTGCTCACTTCTTACGATAATCTCATTACGAAGATGTTGTTCCTGCAGCTGTATTCTTGCAAATAGCTATAGTTGCATGACTGGCTAACTCTGTGCAAAACCTCATTGACTTCAGCAGGATTTTATCGGGGTAGGGAGTACTGGTACATATCAGCAAGCGTGCTGTCTAGACTCCTGAAACGTGTGGTGTATGGTTTCTCTGTGCAAGTTTCCTGTCAGGTTAACATTACTAGATGCTGGTGACGTAGCAGCCCCCTTAATGTTTCTTCATTTGTGTACCTAACAGGCTACGGTATTTTGGGTTCTGGTAAATGAAATCTGGGCATGTGTTCTGAGCAGTGTTATCTGCTCTGTGTCCCTTTTGTGTACGTCTCGGGCACAGGCCCCGTTAACCTCTTCACAGAACCATTTTTCTGGGCTCCTCAAGCTGTGTCACCGGTTTCTACATTTTGGATAATCTCTCTTTACAGTTTAACTGTCTTGGGGCTTGTGTAGAAGGATCTATTGGAAGGTCTTACCAAGTTTTTAAAAAGTTACCATTAGCATAGAAGCCATTCAGGCCCAAGTAATAAAAGCTTGCAGTTTTTTTTCATGAATCTTGATTCCTTAGGGCAGAGGGGAAAAGAGTATAAGGAAGATAACAGATATTTTAGCTTGTACTGTGAAATATGGAATGTCTAAATATTATTGGATTTACTGTATGTTTAAGGTTTAAAAACCTAAAACTTTATTTCACTCTAGTACCTCTTTTTTTTCTTCTACAGGTGATATTTTTAGATGATTCTGTGTCATCTTTCATACAGATTCGAGGATCTGTTCCATTATTTTGGGAACAGCCAGGCCTGCAGGTAAGCAGGATATATAGATAGATGCACAGATAATGTACAGATCATTCTTATCTGTGGTTTTTAAATGTCCTGAAATAGCATTTAGTCTCTTCTGAACTGTGACCTATCTGAGTGAGATTGCCCTTCGGTCCTACTGTTAACTCAGCAGGCCTGCTACTCTAAAATGCTATTTTGTCCTACAATGAAAAGTGTTCTCTGCCCATTGCTCCTGGGTGTTTAGACTTCAAATTTCCGAGTTTTTCTGTTTTAATCTAAATTGCTGCCTTAAATTAAGGACACCCAAGGAGACTGGTTTCTTTTGAATTGTTCTTTAGTATAAGTCTGTTCAAAGTCGATATGGATTAGTCGATAAGCAAGAGTAACTAATGTAATTACATCCTCATTTTCTTGGAAGGAGGATTGTGTCTGCATCTACTATCATTAAAAGGATTTTAAAAGTTCATGCCTCACACTGGCTTTAAGTTCTTTAAATTAGATATACGTGTATATTGCAGTAGAATCACTGAAACATTTAAATATCTAATTATTGCATGTTTTTGGTAAAGGATTACACGACTAAATATATTAAATCAAGCATGTATTTTCCAAAAAAGGGAGGAATAGAAAGAGGGCACAGCATAGGTAGCAAAATAGATATTGGGGATTTCATTTAGGAGGTGAAATTAATATTTAGGTCAGATTTTGGGTTAATAGTGATGTTTAAGACCAATTAGTTGAAGGAATGAAGACAAATAATTTAATATAATCTTAATGTCATAGGTGGGATCTCACCGTGTCAGAATGTCAAGGGGTTTTGAGGCGAATGCACCGGCTTTTGACAGGTGAAGTGGTGTCTTGAATTTTGTTAATGCACTACAATAACTGATAAGTGATATCCCTGTATCATAGGATATATTATTCCCAATAGGAGACTTTTCCTGCACAGTAGTATGATTGAGCATGATGGTGGACTACCTGGACAATTTTTGCAAAGTTCTACAGGCTTGCTTGTACACTTGGATGTGGTATTGAAAAGTGAAGAAAAATTAAAATATATAGCTAAATTCACAGCAAAAATCATTATATGTTTACATAATGTATTTGTCAGCTGCTGTTTGATTAAATTGAAACTTTTATTTTGATTTGCCTGCCATAACACACTTTTAACTTCACAATCCTATCTCTGAACTAAATGTGTTTTGTTGAGCAGCATTTTTGGTGCTATTCTCCTAATTAAATAGCAGTCAGTTGCTATATGCTCTTACTCGGTTATGTTAGATTTTTTCGTCCTGACATAATAAAAGGCCTGCTGCAGTTATTAGGGTACCCAGTACAATTCTTTAGTGTCTCAGTCAGTGTTCCAGGTATTCCTGTTAATTTTTGCTATGCCAGAATATGAGTGTGGAATTTTTTCTTCTGTTAACAGGCATTTCAGAACACTTAAAAATTTATATGGCAAGCAAATTATTGTAAACTTACTTGGGGCAAAAGAAGGGGAGCACATGCTAAGCAAAGCTTTCCAGGTAATTTTGACAATCCTCATACTGTGCATATGTTTGGAGTTCACCTGTTCATTCTAGAGTTTTTATATAATCTTCAAAAATGAAACAGATATGCTATGCCCTAGAGCAATACTGCCTGTATTAAAAATTGTATTTGTTGTTAAAGCACTGCTTTTGATTTCATGTTGTGTTCACAGTTGGTCTTTGATTATTTTCATCTTGGTTGGTTTGCTGAAAAAAATTAACAGCAACATAGGCACTGTTGAACGTTTTCAGTTGTTTTCTTATTTCATACTTATTACTGGTTTATTTATAAAGTAAATAGTGTTTGTTCTTAACATTTGTGAATAGATAAATATGTGTGCTGTGTATTCCCTAATATTAAAAAATGACAATGGATTCATCCTTTTACACTTAAAAGCTGCTTCATGATTAAATTGAAATGCTTGTTCAGATTATGTTAACTCTAACTGGCCATTTTCATGATTTCTTCCTAGGTAGATTTAAAATAACTGTCCTGTTGTAGGGCATGCATGCTAACAATATGAGAAATTCTGTTTGAAACCAGGGAGTGTGTCAGTAGTCATGTGTTGTTTCCCTTTCCCTTTTTCTCCTCCCTGACATGATTGCTCCCAGGTGTCTGTTAATACAGCTCACAGCTCTGCCAGCAGAGACCATGGGAATGCTTCAAGATTTTGGGGACGATGTTAGGGGAAATTTTACTCAATTAGTTCTTAAGAGTTAAAATGATTTTTTTTTAACTAATAGATGAAAATAATTTAACTTTTACCTAAAAGAAAGCATGTAGTAATCAAGATCATTAATACTTTTCTTTTAAAAATACTTGTAGCATCTTTTTTGGTTAATACTACTCTAAATTGTTTGTCTGTTGGTATATTTAAAACTTTTCCTCTTTTTTATTATTAGAGCCACTTGAAAGCATCTGAACATTCGACTGATATCAAAATGGTGAATTTTGACTACCATCAAATGGTTAAAGGTGGAAAGGCGGAAAAATTACACAGTGTGCTTAAACCACAGGTCCAGAAATTCTTAGAATGTGGATTTTTCTATTTTGATGGAAAGGAAGTTAAAAGGTGTGTTTATATAATTTCCGTGACTCCTCAAATTAAATAATGAATCCGTGATGTTTTTTCTTTCCTTAACAAAAAGATAAGAGAAGAAAAAACGCTCTTCCAGTTATTTCTCTTAATATATTTTTATTGTGTCTAGTATGATGCTCAGCAGCTGAAATATGAATCACATCGTTTTACTCTTTTTTAATTTTACTGTGTTTTGGATGTACTCTGAAAATCTTCCTGTGAGATGCCTTAAAACATTGATTGATGCAGCATGACTTAGTTTCTGGCGAATTGAACTCACTATTTTGGTGAAAATGGTCGGTTTCCCTTGTTTGGGGGATAGAAGCCCACATGGGATAGAAGAATGAACTGTTTTCTCCTCTTGCTGTGTAACATCATACATATTTTCCTTGGTGACAGAATGTGCCTTTTATTCTGGCCCCCCATCTTCTAATTTGACAGATACAGCCCTCTGGAAAATATGATGATTCTCAATAGTGGTATGTGTTTAAAAGCTACAGTAATGAGTAGTATACCACAGAAGTGTAGGATTTTCCTGAAAAAATAGATGGTTTCTGGAGGCTTTAAAATACAGATTTGTCATTGAAGAGAATTATAATTAGACAGGGAGTCTTCTTAATAAGATGTATATGTAAAAAGTGTATGTTGAAATGGTACAGAAATAAAAAGCTGTTTGATAGCCTTGTAGGATTTGCTACTTAATTTTAATCAGCAGCTAGCTAGCACTTTTTGTATTTCATACAAAAAATATTGCCAAAGTAACTGTTTACTCTGGTACAACTAGTTGTAGGAGGCAAGCGCAGTTGAGAGAGGCATTTTTAGCAGCTGGTGTATGCTTTAAGTCATGCAATTCCAGTTGTACAAAAATATTTTTAGTTCTACTTTTTAGAGATTAGATATTTTTTTCTGTGTATTACCTTCAGAGGTACTGAGTTAGCGATACACAATAAGCAGTGCCATTGCAGTTGTAAATTAA
This sequence comes from Crypturellus undulatus, assembly GCA_013389825.1. NCBI lineage: Eukaryota > Metazoa > Chordata > Aves > Tinamiformes > Tinamidae > Crypturellus > Crypturellus undulatus. The sequence goes on along the minus strand of VWPW01001141.1, from coordinate 61,308 downwards.
CTTGATACCAGAGTTTCGAGGCTCTGTTATTACTGTCATAGCTGGGAGGCATGTTTTATAATCTGCTCTGTATTGCCTGGTCCTGCTTAATTGTGCTTCTGCCCCCATTTTCCCCATTCCTCCTTCTAGAACAAAGACTGTTCAGTTCATCAGGGAGAGGGAAGCAAAGCTGGAAATAGGCAACATTCCTGCTCTTTCTCCTTTCGCACTCTTCCTCCTTTTAACTAATGTCAGAGCGAAGGTGCCCAGTCAGGTTTTCCATAAGGAAGAGAGTGGATGAGCAAGAGGACTATGTCAGGAGTTGACTTCGTGTGGTAGAGTGGGAGAGAGGGCTACACGGCCCTTCTGTGCGCTGGCATGAGCGCTGGGCTAAACCTGCCAGCAGCAGCTCTTGGCTGGAACCAAGTAAGAACAAATATTGTGGGAGGGTAGGTAGGAAATGCAGGCTCCCACCATCGCCTCAAAATCTCACTGCCCTTTGGGCAAAAGCTTGAGAAGTGCTGTGACACTCGCTTGTTGATGAGAGTGTAGCTTCTGGTCTTGGCAGAGATTCAGATAATATCTTTGCTCATCTAAAATGTTGTCAACAGCACTAAAGCAAAAGAGGTGATGACCTATGATGGCTTTGAGGATAGCATTAGTGAAAGGTCTGGTGACAATTTTTTTAAGTTCGCAATGCATCGCTTCTGAAGAACGTCTGAACGTTCTGAAGAACGTTCTGAAGAACGTTTCTTCTAATATGGGTAGAAAAATGCCTTGCATTTCAAATGAAATACAGACATAGTAGTGGAGGAAGATTCTTCAAAATCATCTTGGAAAACATTCTTCAAGACCTCCCACATTTTTTGATTAGACCTTCAAGTTGTGCAGATGTGAGGAAACCCAAACTGAATTGAATGAAGCGTGCAGTGGGAATGATGAAAGACAGAAAAGCTGTGAATCTCTGGAAGAGCCATCAAAGGTTTATCTTTGTGGTGAGGCAAGGAGAATGTGGGAATTGCCTAATATAATTACTTGGACAAGTTTTTAACATGAATTAATGGGCTTCTTTCAAAAGAAGGGGGAGCAGTTAAGAGTGTGTTCTTGTCAAACTAGGAAGAGACTTTTTTCATTATTGGGATGGAATAGAAAGTTAAGGAATGGTTGAAATTGGCCTTAATTTTATCACAAATTCATGTTACTTTTATTCTAGTTAAAAAAAAATCAAGTGACTATCCTAGTAATATTTTTTTCTCATTTTTGTTTTAACTAAGACCCTGAAATTCTTGGAATATGTGTTAGTTGGATTGTTTGGAAAGAATTCTTAATCCTGCATAATGCTTTCATCTAGCATAGAGAAATGCAGAAACACTAACGAGAATGGCTTTGTTGCAGAGAATAAATGAATTTTGTATAATGAATGCTTACTAAATTCGCTGCTGCTAGTGGAGCTAGCCCTCCACTACTGATGCATTTATAAACATACTTATGATGACAGTGTCATTGCAGTGACAATACCCTGGCTTGCTATTCTGGTTCAGTTCTTGATGTCCCTGCCTTTGCTGATTATATGTGTTAAATGAGTTTTTTTCTCTTTCTCATTGTACTTGGCACAGGTCTCAAAGTGGTACTGTCAGAACAAATTGCTTGGACTGTCTGGATAGAACAAACAGCGTGCAAGCTTTCTTTGGCTTAGAGGTAGGAAAAATACCATGGGTTTCCAGATGGAGAATATGGACTGTTCCTGATACTTCTGTAGCAGTTAAATTGTAAAATTACCCTTATCTTCCATATGAGAGATGAATTAAGTATCTTGTAGATGGCAGAGTGATTTATAGCATGATCCTGCCAATCCGTGGGCGACCAAGTCTTGCTACTTTGGAGAACAGTAGCAGTGTAGTAGCTATACACTGCAGTCATGTAACATTATTAAAAATGCTTCATCCTTCTTTGGGTGTCAGATTCTTCTGTCTGCAAGGCTTGGACTTGCAATTCCTAATGAGGTAGTAGTGTTGTTTTCCTTCAAAAACCACTCACATTAGATGAACTTCCTCAGCATGCAGTGCTCTTAACTGGTCTCCAGATCTGCCAGTGCTTTCTCTTCAAGTTTTTGCAGCATTGTGCTGTGAATTCTTCATGATAGAATTTATGGTTGAGGCTCAGATGACACTCCAATTCTGTACTTGGAAATGAGCTGTGCAATTCAGTCTTCCTCCAAGGTTGTTGTTCAGTGCATTGGCTTACATTTGAAACAAAACCTCCAGCCTGCTGGCCTGTAAAGCAGAGGTTGAACACATGAAGCTGATCGAAATTGATGGAGTAACTTGTGAAGGATGAGTTCTCAATAATTTTTGACAGCTCCACTCATCTCAATTAATTAAGTTTGACTCCTAAACATAAGATCTGTAAAATGTTTGAACATGCAAAATTATGGGGCCTGTAAAAGGATTGTCCTTTTGTTATTGTTCTGAACTTTATTTAAATTTAAACCTTCCTGCTTTAAAATCTCTGTGAAGAATTTCTGATAGAACTGCAAAATCCGTATTTCCAGCTCTGGAATTTGTAGTGCTTTGCTACTGCATTTACCTGTTCAACACTGTTCTCAGTTAAACAATGTTTTAGTGAAATAAAATACTGAACTGTTTTTTTTTCTCTTAAAGTTCAACATGAATACATGCAAGAGCAAGTGTAATTTGAGAGAAATAAAGCTAATTTGAGAGAGATAAAGCTTTTTTTTTCAGTGTTTCAGTTTTGTATGTAGCATAGATGATCACACCTTTTGATTCGTAAATTAAGAACAAAAGCTCATAAGCTGCTAATTATATTCATTTTTGTGGGATTTGGAATTTTTGTTCTTTATTTCGCTATGCATGTAAAGAGTAGCTGAAAGTTTTGAAAATTCTACAGCATTGTATTGCATTATACAGCTTAGATATCTGTTCATGCTTTAATGAATTTGCCACTGGAAAGGTACTTGATAACCTTATACTCCTTCCTGATTCTAAATCATTTTGCCAGAGTTTAACAGTCCACTGCATAGGTACAGGGACAAATGTTTGTATGCCCCTAACTGAAATGGCAAATTTAGCTTTACAGGTCAAAATTTTGCTTTCTCATGTTTTTTTTTAGAATTGTCTTAAAGATGTTTGTTTAAAGTGTGTTTGACAAACACTGGTAAGAGCGAAATTATGATTTCAGCTAAAATATGAGAGCTGGAAGTCCAAAACTCATTAGTAAGAAGCAAAATTTTAAGTCCTTATGTACTATTAATATCCTATTTAAATTATATGCTTAGAGTATTTTTTATAATGTGGCAAATATTCTCAGATACATATTCTCAGATACAAGCCCGGCTGAGGGAGCTGGGCTTGTTCAGCCTGGAGAAGAGAAGGCTGAGAGGGGATCTGATCTGTGTCTATAAGTGCCTCTAGGGAGGCAATGAGGAGGATGGGGCTGGCCTCTTTTCACTGGTGGTCACTGACAGAACCAGAGGAAATGGCCACAAAGTGAGGCATAAAAAGTTCCACGGGAACTTAAGGAAGAACTTCTTGACGGTGAGGGTGACAGAGCACTGGAACAGGCTGCCCAGAGAGGTTGTGGAGTCTCCTTCTCTGGAGATCTTCAAGACCCGCTTGGATGCAGTCCTGTGCCACGTGCTCTAGGTGGCCCTGCATGTGCAGGGGGGTTGGACTAGACGACCTCTAGAGGTCCCTTCCAACCTTAGGCATTCTATGATTCTATGATTCTATGATCAAGTACTGAGCTGTGGATGGTGAGCCAGAATTATGAGATGAAGAAGCCAGTTTGTGAAGCTTCTTTATTTTTTTAATTCTACTTAGTTTCATATGCAAGTTTCCTTTTGTAACTTTCATCACTTCCTACCCAACTTCCAGAATTTTGTCTTTACCTAATTTTTTCTTGATTTTTTGTGGACTCCTCCTTGCTATTGGGTACTTCAGAATTTTAAACATTTAAAAAACTCCTAGAAAATAGCTTTTTATTTAGTTTTAAATTTAGTGATTATTTTCAAGAATTCTGTCTTTAGCCACAAGTCCTAGAAACTTACTTGAAGCTTTTTAATTTTTCTAAAAACTAGGATTTTAAGATATAAACAATATTGTGCTTTCTACATCCGTGACAATAGTACTATGTTTAAATAGGTAGAATCAATTGTGAAAAGTCCATTCAGGTAATATTGATGGTAAGGATAAAAAATGCAGTCTGTTAGGAGAGATTTAAGTGTAAATACAGAAAGAGTGATAAAAACCTTTCTTCAGAATTCTATATATGAAGGAAAATTTTTGTGTATTTGCTGAGAAAATGTGATGTACATTTTAATAAATACTTAACGATTTTTCCATTGCAAATGTTGTCTTCAACCTTTGCAGATGCTAACAAAACAACTGGAAGTATTAGGATTAGCTGAGAAACCTCAGTTGGTTACTCGCTTCCAGGAAGTTTTCCGATCCATGTGGTCTGTGAATGGTGATTCTGTCAGTAAAATATATGCTGGAACTGGAGCCCTTGAAGGAAAAGCTAAGGTAACATACATTTTAGTAAAAGCTTCAGCTGTATTCAGTGGGAATTGCATTCTTTTACAGTGAATATAATAATTAAAATATCTTCTTTTTTTAATTGTACTTGTGATGTCACTCTCAAAAGGTAAAATACATCTAATTTAAAAAAAGTTAATTAAGTTGATAACCAGGTCCCTTTTCAGTACATCTTTTTTTAGCCATGCCCTTGCTTTACAGGTAGTACCATTCTGTTGGAAAGGATGAGGCTCAAAACATTTTTTTTTTTTTTTTTACATCACAGCTCTGAAAAATGTAAATTCAAATCAGCTTTAATTTATTTGAATGTTTTCAGTTTTCTGTCTGTACTTCTGCCTTGTGTAGTTTCAGTCTCACATACTTTTAAAATGTGCTTTTCTGGACGTTATTGTTCATGCTTTTAGTATTTGTTAGCAGTATTGTTTTTAACAGGTCATAGTTAGGTGTTTTTTAGTTTAGTTTAGTTCTCCAGCTATTCCTTTCTAGTTTTGCACTTACTAAAAAAAAACTCAAGTTGCATTTCTTCCTTCCTTTGTGGGATTGCTATAACAAACAATTCTGTACTACAATTGAAAAGTAATGCTGTTTTTCTTCAGCTTGTTTTGTCATGATTTTATTTTTCTTTTAACAACATTGTTGTTCCTCTTTTTTCTCTCTCTATATTTTTTCTTATGAGGTGATATGCCAAGAAAAACAAATGTCAAACTATAGCAATTTTTGCCCTTAGTTCCATCAAGAATTTCTTTTCATACAATTCCTTATCTTCAGAATGTTCTATTTCCATCCCCTGATCTCCATTCTTTTAATTTGCTTATGTATTATTTAGTTGTAGGTGACTGGTTTGTTTTTCCATCATTTGTTTATCCAAACCACAATATTAAGATCCTTCTGTGTGCGCATAGCAGACATCCCAGTGAACTATGTAAAAACAAGCAAGTAAATAGGCTTGTTGCGTATTCTGCCATTGATTGATGCATACAAGACCATTTCATCTGGGTATTGCTTGTATTTTAGTGAAGAGTGGAATTTGGCTAAAAATGTTTAGTTTTATTTTCTTCATGTCACCCAGACCCTCAGGAGAATTACTGTAAGTATTTAGTGAGGCGTCTAACTTTCTCCTTTTAACATTAGTGTCATCTTTTCCTAAATTATTACTTCCTTGTCATCCACTTGACTACTTAAAATTTTTCCACGTAAAATAGGTTTAGTGTATTTACATTCTAATGTGGAAAATAGATATATTTATATTTACTCCTCTGGTTTTTGGCAGTGATCCAGAATAGTCTGTCCTTGTCCATAATACTAATTATAAAGCTGTTAATGAGTACAAGTCTCATTATTCAAATATAGCACTGTTAACATGTACAAATATATTCCTGGTAAAAAATCAATCTAGTCCAAACAGATCTTTGATATTTACTAGCAAAGCTGTACAAAAGGTGCTATTTTTTTAGGGAAACTTGTCCAGGACATTACTAAGTAGCTGTGTCAAAACTCTGTTGTAGAATGTAGTTGTAAAATGTAGTTGTAAAATGTAGTTTTTAAGTGGTTATTTTCGTTTCCCAAATGGGAAGTTTGATGTTTGAAATTCTTCCAATTCTTTCTTGTCAGTTTGATTCTTTGAAGCCCAAGAATGAAAATACAGAAATTTAGGATATGACAAAAAAAATTGAACTTAAATGTGTTAGTATGTATTTCTACATTGAAAAACAGTCCATTTTTAAGAATTATTACTCATTACATCTAACTCCTTAACTACTCTTTCTTTTGCTTTCTCTGGGTTCCTTTCAATTAATTGCCTGCTATGTGAATGGTGAGTGTGCTTTTCAGATAACATCTTAAATTGTAAATTGTCTGATAGAAAGAAAACAGCGTCCTCTTTAAATTCAGCTATAATAGTAGGCTCCCCAGCACTTCATCCATGTGTCTTCCAAAAATCAGCCTGCCCATTGACTACTACTAATACTTGACAAAGGGATCGCCTTAGAGTGTTTTGTGGAGCTGAGTGGTGACAGGTTGATTTTGTGGCTTTCTTAAGCCTTTTTTTTTCTTTCTAATCTGCGTTTAAGAGACCTTCATGAATAGTTCAAACTGTGAGCTTAGAGTGTTTTCTACAATAATGTAATACAAAGCAGCATCCCTCATGGAGTGTGGTCTGTGTTTTATATACCTGCAGATATTAATAGCATGTGTTCACACACCCCTTATAGGCAAAATATGCGTGTGTGTGTGTGTGTGTGTGTGTGTGTGTGCACCGTAGGGTGCCATGACCCACGTCCCTAATAAAACCTCTTTGTGCTCCTGAAACTGTGCTCCGTGCCACTGGCACAGGTTAATCCTGCTGCTTCACAAGTCCTGCGCGAGCCTGCGTGATATATTGGTTGCATTATTCTCTGGGTGTCTGCTCCACAGAGAATATTTCTAGTTCAGGGAGCAGGACATGGCTCTTTTGGAGCATCAGTCTGTTCCAGTCTAGCCCACTTCTGCGCAGTGGTCTTGGGGTCTGCATAACCAACCCTAGATTGGTACATATGTCCTCCCTGCGGTGCTGCATGAGACTTGCATGTTATTTCCAAACCTTAATGGGGCTTTCCCTTTTCAGACTTGGATTTTTCAGAACATGAGTTCTGAACAGATGTATTCATGTATGCATATACATACACATTAATGTATCATGACATTTGGACTCAAGTGCTTGTGCATCTCTCACTATTTGGGGGAAAATACAAAATCCCATAGCATGGTCTAAATATGGCACTACTTTAACTTAATTTTTGAACACCAAAGGTTTAGAGAAAAAAAATATTTCCTCTCCCTGTAATATTTATTTAAATAAATAATAATTAAATAACTGGAACAATATGGTCTTTAAATGTGCCTTGAAGGCATTACTGCATTGTTAAGCATATGGAGAAAAAAAAAAAAAAACAAAAAAAAAAAACAAAACATAAGTAGTACCGTAAACGTGCAAGACTTCTATCAAACACTCAAGGAAGGAAATTGCCATTAATTTTTGAATTATTAATGCAGTTTACAAATATGTTAATGAATATTGCCATTGTTGTTGTGCGTGTTGTCCGACATAAAATATTTTATGCGTGTTCCTCCCCAACAGGCTGGAAAGCTGAAGGATGGTGCTCGTTCTGTGACCAGAACGATTCAAAATAACTTTTTTGATAGCTCCAAGCAGGAGGCCATTGATGTTTTGTTATTGGGAAATACCCTAAATAGTGATTTAGCAGATAAAGCACGGGCTCTCTTAACCACCAGCAGTTTACGCGGTATGTGTCTTTCAGGATTTTAATCTGTCTAATAGCTCTTTGGTGTAAGAAAGTTGTACAGACTGTGTTTTCAAAGCAATGTTGGAAAGTATAAATGCTCTTCTTCACACTCTGTTGGCTTATTAAAATAAAAAGATATTTCTGCTTTATTAATATTGCTGAACTAATCTGCTGCAACTATTAATTTGTTTATATTTTGGTAACATCTGATGGTGTAATAGGTAAGTATGGAGCATATTTGTCACCTTTACACAAGATGTTCATTAGCGATATTTTGTTTGGTGTTCCTACACATGTAGGAAGTGTTAATCATGACAATTGCATGATGAACTTTGGGGGTTTGGGGGGAATGGGGAGTTATAGTATATTAAAACAAATGTGAGCGTTCACTTATATTATAAATTTGAAACTTTGCTACAAGATCCCATGAAAGTGTGTCGTAAATTCTGGGCTATTGACAGCTGGGGAATTAATTTTTTAAAAAACTTTATCCCTACCCTCTGACACTTCTCAACCCAAAATGAGAAAAATGTGTTAAAGCTTCGGCACAAACCTGACATGGGAGGAGGAAAAACAGCTTGCCTGATTTTTGTCTTCTTATGGGTATTTACTTTATAGAACCCCAAAGACTTTATGACTCTCCTTCCAAAGACTTTATGACTCTCTTTTATGACAGGGTTTTGGGTTTTTGTAACCCTTCCTGCATCTGTAGCCTGTTAAATCAACCTCACCTCAAAATCAGCTAAAAATCCCTCTCATTTCTTCTCACTTTCTTCATGAATACAAGCTATTCTTTCAATATTTGCAGCTCTTGTCAGGTTATAAACGGTAGTCCCTCTTCTTTGGACATGATATGTTTGCACCATTTACTAAGTTGTGAATAATTAGAGGTATATTAGTCTCTTTGTGTGAAAATCTACTATTAAAACAGTAAGAAAGGAGTAGTTTTAATGACTTCTGTAGCTTTTTAGATTTTGCAACGTAAAAGATGTACTTTGATGCAAGTAGTTATGTGTGAAATAAGTTATGTTTACAAGAGCATATAGTCTCTCATAGTGCTGAAGATTAAAAAAAAACCCACAAAAATAATTGCTTATTTGACTAATTTATTCTTGTTTCCTTCTTACTGCATCCGTAGTTTCAGAGCAGTCCTTACAATCAGGTATAGTATAGTAAACTGAGCTGTAAATATCTAAGCAGCTGTTATTCTCTGGCTTATTCTTATGTCCCTGTTTGCATAATTTTGGTGGTGGGCTTCCATTTTCCAAGTATTGTTTGGACCTGGTACTGCTGTTCCACAAAGTTCTTTAATGCAAGAAAGCCTGTGAAGAAGCCAAAAAAAATTGGAATTTGGCTGATGTGAATTATAAGAAGAGACAACCATCGCTTTTGTTTTTGCAAATGTTTTATTCTTGCTGCAGAGGATTTTTTTTTATCTGGTTTAGGAATTGTTGGGTTTGGATTCTGTAATTTAGTCTAATTTGCCTTTGTAACGATCCTAATTGCATGAAATTGACTAATTTCACATTTTCCGATGAAAGCTCATGTTGTAATGATACTGACAGTTGTACTTCGGTGGAGAAAAAGTGCAGTCAAAACCACTGAGATAGTGTGTGCAACACAAGATGAAAAGTATCACCCAAAGCATCTATTTAGGTAAAAACCCAGTGAATAGAGGGCCAGAAGAGGAAACTATAACTGAATCCTAATCTTATGCTTTGAGACATTGCAATATTTTCTTGTCTGTGATGTTGGACTTAAAATGTGAGAGGTTCGCAAATGGGGCAGTACTATGAACATGAAGTCATGATACTTAATGAGAGCTGCATGAAAGAAAAGGATGTGAAAGATCTCTTCTTTTTAAGTAGCTTTTGAGAACAGTTAGTATCACTGTAAGATAGCAGCATATTTCTTTAGTACCTTGTTTTCCAAATTTTCTAGTTCTAGATCATATGCATAATTTCAGGGGGAAGTGAAAGAGTAGATGCTTAAAATCTGGGAGAATGGAGGGAAAGAAGGAAGGAAAAAAAGAAAGGAAGCTGTTAATAACTATTCAGTCAGTTCTCCCATGTTAAGGGAGTTTGCCAGGTTCTCTACAGTATCCCCTGACCTTGTATGTTTGGGTAATAGCCATTAACCTTCAGTCCTAAAGATTAAAAACTGTAACATCTTTGGGAAAAAATGCTTGGAAATTTCTTGTTCCTTGGATTATTGTTCAAATACATCTGTATTTAAAGCTTTGTTTTCCCTTGTTAAACCAATTAAGCAGTTTGTTTTTCAGCTTTAAATGTGTTTTTTTTTCCCTTTAAATTCCTCTGAGCTTTGCTTCTCTTTTTTCTTTTTTTTTCCTTTTTTTTTTCCTATTAGTATTTTGTTGTTCCTATTAGTATGTTGTTGTAGAACTCTGACTAAGTTCTTAAGTAATGAAATCTGAAGGAGTGGCAGGTAAAATACAGTTGGAATTAACTGATTCTTTGGCATTATGTTAGGTTTTTTATGGAATTAAATGGTGACATTGTCATATGTGGTGGTGTCCTCTAGGCTATACCAGGCTAGCCTGTAATGTTTTAAGAGCCATAAATGTCAGGCATTTTTAAGCTTACTTATGTAATATTTCATTGTGAGTTTAGTGTGGATACTAAACGTACGTATTGAAAAATATCTACAGTAATGTACACTGTGTAGGAAAATAGTTCACTTCAAGTTCTGTTGCACAGAATATGCGTAAAGAAATTAAATTACTGTTTCTTTGTAGAAATGCACAGTATGAACTACAGTTAAAATATGTTTTTGCTGTGAAATAACATGAAAGGCAGTTTATTGGATTTGTAACATCGTAGTGAGTCAGCATTTTGTTGAAAAGAAAAAAAAAAGAAGGACTGAAGTAGAGAGAAGTCCAAACTCTGTTTTTAGACTTGTTAATAGTAATAGCACAAAGTCTCATCTGGAAGATCTTTGCAGCATGTCTCTGATGTTTTATTGGGTTCTTCATGTTCAACTAATTCTTTGGCTGATTTGGGCTCTTCTGTGGATTCTGGCTACATTTCTTGGATCAATTTCTCTTCAGCGGTGAACTGTCAGATGTAGTTACTGTCCATTACCGTTGGAGGATTTTGCAGGATTTCGTGGACTTTTTGGCTTGACTGGTCTTTAGTATTTGGATACATCCAGCCTGATGTGGCTATCCCTTAAGGACATAACATACTCTGTAGGCTTCTCCCTGTTTTCTTGTCTTCATTTGTCGGGATTCTGATAAGGTGGCAAACTGAAAAAGAATGAATAAAGGTCAATGAAAGAATGAATAAAGAAAAAAACCCAGCTCGCTAATCTTCCTATTCTGGGGCTTTGACTGAAAAGGTTGTGCCCAGTAGCTGGTAATTTTGCAAGGCAGCACAAAATAAAGGAAAGAATTCCATCTGATATTTTAATACAGTTTTTCTAGCCTGCTTAGAGCATAACCACAGCAATCTTCTAAATAGATAAATTAATATTACTTGGGTAAAGTGTAATGTAAACAGCACTGTTAAACTGATGCATTTTTTTCTACTGAGATTGAAGAAAAACAGCAGTGTAAATTAAAAAGAAAAGGATTTGTTCATTTGCATCAGGAAGTGTATCTGTGTGTATAATTAGATTATGCAGCTAAGGAAGTAACTTTTTCAATATCTGTAACTGTAATCTTTGAGAATTGTTCTCACAGTGCTCTTTACAGACAGGTCAGATGATAGATCCTTACTCTCCCCATCTGGCGGATAGAAAAAAGGCACAGAAGGGCCTGGGTAACAGAGAAGGGAGTCTGTGTTTTGAATCTTTCCCTGCTATCCCAATGGAAGCATAACTTTAGGCAGTCAACCGACCCTCCAGATTTGATTTCTTGTTTAAAAAGAGTGTACTCTAATATAATATTGGGTATTATAGTAACTGACCTATTTTAGCAGATATATTTGGACCAGATGTTTTTACAGTTTTAGAAACTAATACATTTTTTGTTTGTTTTTTAACAGAGATTAAATTTCATAAGTAGAATGTACGTAGTGAGAGAGATGCTTCTGTTGGGATGTAGTAATGGTAGTAGTAATGTAGCAATGGTTTCTTTAGAGAAACACATGCAGATATTTATTAAAAACATAGAAATTAAATTTCTTTGATATATAATATTCTGTATGAATTACTAAAACCTTTGATTCAGTCAGTATCCTTCCCAGGCAAATAATATGTCCTTGCTTTCCCTTGTGGAATGCTTTGCTCATTTATTCATCTTGCTTTCACAGTTTAACTTTCTGTATGTCTATGCATGTACTTGTTACCTTTTGTTTAAGAGCACAATTTCATTACCAAGTTCCCAAAAAGTATTCTGTACAAAAACTTTGACTTTTTAAATGTTTTTTTGCAGCATCGGTAAAAGTGCTAAAGAGTATGTGTGAAAACTTCTATAAGTATGCAAAACCAAAAAAAGTTAGAGTCTGCGTTGGGACATGGAATGTGAATGGGGGGAAGCAGTTTCGAAGCATTGCTTTTAAAAATCAGACCCTCACCGACTGGCTTCTAGATGCACCGAAGCTAGCTGGTATTCATGAATTTCAAGGTAGGATTTTTTGTTGATTTTTTTGCTTCATGAACATTAAAATTAAATGTACGAGGTCTCTTTCTTTTTTTAAAAAAATACAAACAACAAATAGCCTTTTTTAATATTTAAATGCAGATCGAAGAAGCAAGCCTGTAGACATATTTGCCATTGGGTTTGAAGAAATGGTAGAGTTAAATGCAGGAAACATTGTGAATGCCAGGTAGGTGATGTAATCAATACAAAATCAGTTTAATTGGGGGTTTTTTTGGTTTAATTTTTAATATAATGTTATTTTAGAAATGTTGATGGTATTGTAAAATTGGAATTATTTTGGCCTAATTTTTGATTATTTTCCAGTTTTGTCTACCAATTTCACCTCAATTTTCCTTACTATAGCTGTGGATGTTCAGGTCATATATAGCAGTCAGTGCTTGGTCATATTTTTGATGGGATCTTCATTAGCCACTCAATTTTCTTTCTTATAATACATGGAGGGAGTTTTTCTGCAATGCTGTAGTGTTCCTCAGTTTCTGTGCTTTCCTACTGCTGGGAACAGCAAGTCCTGTGAAATTCCTTCAAACACCAAGCAATGTTGTTATACCTTTATATGCTGTCTTTCGTCAGATTTTCATCTGTATGGACAAGCGCATCCTTGTGTACCATCTTTTTTTCACTGTCGTTAAGAGCAGAAATAATTGATCATAACTTGGTCTTTTCCTAGTTTGTCTTCACCTCAATCACTCCCTGGACTCCTTGAATATATTATTGTTGTTTTCAACCTAGGCAAAGTTTGGTACAAGAGTATGTATTTTCCTACATTCCCTCAGGGCTCAACATGGTGCGGGGTGATACCAGTAACAAAGCCCTTTATCTGTGGTCCCGGGATCATATTTGTTTTGCCTGTTGTTTTGTCCGTTGCTTTAAATATTTTCTGATATCTGTCAGGCTTTAACTCCCGACTCACTGGGAAAGGCATCTAAAGCCTATTACACTGTTGGCCTTTGCGCACGCCCTGGTCCCAAGGGCAGAGCGGCCTAAATTCACACTTGGTCCAGTTAACAGCTGCTGCCAGGCCTGAGCTTTTGCATTTGTATCCAAAACAAAAACATTGTGTTTTAGGTCTGGAAGGAAATTTTTGCTTGCTCTAAGACCATAGATGTCACCGTTTCCAAATATTTATTGAGTTCTAGTCTAGAAAGTTACGTTGTAGAAAGATGCTTTGTTTGCCCCTTCATACCAACTTCAGAAATCTAGAAAAGATAGTCTGGGCTGCTAAGTTGTATTCGCTTTGGCAAGGAAGAGTAGGGAAGCATCTTACCAGAGTGAATTTGAAGCGATGGCATCATTTCAGCCTGTAGCCTGTGTGCCTGTTAGAAGTCATTTGGAACCATTCACTCTTGGGCTTTGGCATACTTCCCCAAGGTTTTATTAAGGTTTTTGTAAGATTATTCGACTAGACCAACCCTTTAGAATACCTCCTTCCTCTGGTTTATTTTTAAACCGTCATTTTTAATCTCTCCACCAGCACAACCAATCAGAAGCTCTGGGCTGTTGAACTGCAGAAGACCATATCAAGAGACTACAAGTATGTGCTGCTGGCTTCTGAGCAGCTGGTGGGCGTCTGCCTTTTTGTGTTTATCAGACCCCAGCATGCTCCTTTCATCAGGTCAGTGAACACACAGCTGTGCCCAGGTTGGGTCACCCTCAGATTGCTTTGTGTGGACAAATGTGCTAGAATGCTGATAAACCAACTGGACTCTGAAAGAGCTGTTCCACCTTCTGGGAAAATAATCGCTTGCTTTCATACATTTTAGTTTCTAAGTACCATATGACTTGCCTAGAATGCTTGAAAGACTGAAGAGGGGGCATACTCTAGCTGCTCAGTATCTGTTGGCATCTTTTTAAAACAATCCAATGGCATTGCTGCTGAAAGACAAATGTGAAAATGTAATCCCCCTAACCTAATGTCATCTTTTTATCCTTTACTTGCCATGCAAGGTCAGAGCACTACTCAAATGTACTTCGAAGATACTGGCTTTTGTGCATCTGCATTTGAAGGATTAATAGCTATGTAACTTTCCTAGGGATGTTGCTGTTGATACTGTAAAGACTGGCATGGGAGGAGCCACTGGTAACAAAGGTGCAGTAGCAATTCGAATGCTGTTTCATACCTCCAGCCTCTGCTTCGTCTGCAGCCACTTTGCTGCAGGGCAATCACAAGTTAAAGAGAGAAATGAAGACTTCATCGAAATAGCTCGCAAGCTCAGTTTTCCAATGGTAAGTAGCAAGGTTCAAATTCCATAGCAAATGAAAAGTTAAATCCTTTGAGCACGAGCAGTATCATTCGGAATTCTGCTGTAGGTTTTTTTGTTTTGTTTTGTTTTGTTTTTCGCTTCTCAGATTCCTATGTAAATCAAATTTCCTTCTGGTAGAGCTCTCAGAGATAGCAAAGCTCCCACAGTTTTTATTAAAATAGATGACTGTACAGAGAGAATAGACCTTGCAGTGCAGTGACTGATGGAAAAGGTGAAGCTTCAAGGAGCTAGCCCAGGAAAGAGACGTTATAGATTCGTCATGCTATAGAACTTCCATAGGCAGCAAAGCAAAGTCTGTGAGAAATGACTCTCTTCAACACACTCTTTTTTAGCAAACTCATTTTAACTTCTTGTTAAGTAATTTTTTGCCAAGTTGGATCAAGGAATTCAGTACCTTGTTCTTACGAAGGCACGTCAAACACAAAAGTAGATATTTCAACAGTGCTTACTTAAAGCTTACTTACATAAAGCAAGCAAATTGACATTCAAAATACATTTTGAATCTCAATATAGACTTATAGTTGTCTTAAATTTTGTAGTCAAACTGTCATTTATTAGATGTACAGAAGTCTGGCACATTATTTTACGCCTTTTCTCCAGCTAAATTTGTCGGCATGGTCATGTTTCATATTTTCTTTATAGTACTGTATTTTCAGGTTCCCCAGAAACACTTTCCTAAATGCTGTTGTTTTAATCTGTCAGTATATCTGCTTTGTTTCTTTTAAGGACAATGTAAAAAACAAAACAAAAAGGGAGATATAAAGTTCTTATTTGAAGTCATATGCTTTATTTAAACTGTTTTTTTTAATCTAAAAGAGCCCTTCTGTCTCTTCCCAGCCTTGAAAATCTTGTGTAACCGAGGCCTTCATTCTCGTCTGCGTAATGAAGCCTTTGCTTTTCAGTTTCTCAGGACGAGGTGCCCCATAATCCCGGAGGGTGTTTTGTTCTCCTTTTGATCCTCTTTGTGACACAGGTAGCAGTCATCATGTCAGAGACAGCTTCTAGGCTTGGAGCAGAATGGTGGCAAATTTTAGAGTCCAACTCCGCTGATTTATGTTTCTTTAGAAATGCAGACTACATAAGAAAAGGGGTTTTTTTCTTTCATACTCCACATGGGTGAATACCATACAATTGACTCTGTAGTTCCTTCCATATGAACACTAAATACTAACATATATTTTAGTAGTCCTAATCAGCTATGAATGATGTATATTTTACCATTAAAAAGGCTCATAAATAGAACTCTCATGCATAAAAGGAGTAAATTTCAATCTCTTGAGTGCTAACAACTGCATTAAGTGTTTTTGTTTTACAGGGAAGAATGCTCTTTTCCCATGACTATATCTTTTGGTGTGGCGATTTTAACTATCGGATAGATATTCCTAATGAGGAGGTTAAGGAACTAATACGACAGCAGAACTGGGATTCTCTTATTGCTGGAGACCAACTTATCAATCAGAAAAATTCTGGACAGGTATCTTTAGAAAATGTTACCGCACTTAAGAATGCTTTATTTTTCTTTCTAGCTTTAGAAAAACAAGCTTATGTGTTGCTTTTGTAAATTGATATATTCAGCATGTTTTAACTTTATCACTTCTGTCTAGACCCTATTGTGGAAGGATGGGACATAGCAATACTTAGTAATTTATTTGTAGTAGCTGTCCCGAAGAGTTAGTGATGCAAATACAAGGATTTGTATTTGTAGAAGTGAGGTTTTTAGTTTCCTCTTGCTTTGCAGAGGGAAATATGTAATTTTTCTAGAACGCTGTGCTGGAGTTTACTAATTCCAACCTCTCTGTTTATCAACTATTCTTATATAAGTATTTATGGAAGGTGTGTCGATAAGATTACTTTTCACTTTAAATCTGTTACTATTAGCAATCTAATATTTCAAAGAAATACTGATAATGCCTCTTTAATCTCTTTATACTGAAAATCTTAGTCCTAAGGATCCTCTCCTTTTTCTTTGTCCTTTTTTTTTTTTAAACTCTTACTAGCTTATTGGGAGGTATCTAGTATTCCTTTGAAGAAACATGTATTTGTTCAGGCAGTTACATAAACTATAAACATTAATTCCCAGCATTAGCTGACGTATGAGCAGCGACACCAAGTAATTAAAGTGCTTTGGAAAACATCTATTCTCAATGGCCTCAAGTTCTGAATGACATTGGAGGAGCAGTAGGTTGCTTGTGAGTCCAGGGTTTAAACTATATAAGCGTTGACATATTTCTATTCAGTAATGATCTGTCTGGATCACTGGTTAATCTTAGACGATGTTTCTGCTTTCAGTAGATAAAATGTAAAAATGGATTAATATTATCAAAGACCTTTCTTTTTTGAGGTATGTACATGCAGGTTTTCACTGTTAAAAGAGAGAATTCTGATTAGTTTCAAGCTATTTCCCGTCTGTTTCTGTCTTCTGGCACGCCATAGAATTATTTTTGTGTTTTTACAGATTTTTAGGGGATTTTTAGAGGGCAAAATAAATTTTGCTCCTACATACAAATATGACCTGTTTTCTGATGACTATGACACCAGTGAAAAATGTCGCACACCAGCATGGACAGATCGAATTCTTTGGAGAAGAAGAAAATGGCCTTTTGACCGATCAGGTTTGAGTGCTTCCTTAAATTGTGTAAGACTTTATTTTAACTAGCTTATGGAATCCATTCAGTAATCTGCTTAGTGTCAAAGAGACTGAGTTTCCATCCTTGACTTTGTACCAGACAGAAATAATATAATAGTCTTTAAAAATTGGGGTGGCATTGAACAGGAGGATCAAGAATCAGATACCCGTTACAGCCTTTTCAGTAATTTAAAAAAACTTTTTTAAAAAATATGAATCTTCTGTTTTTTATTTACTTTTATTCTTCTCTTTTTACAACTCATTAATTTAACTGATTATTTTAGCATGTTCTTGCAGTCACAGTGGTTTTCTGCTTTTGTTTTCCTTTATACTGAATATAGCTGAAGACTTGGATCTTCTAAATGCTAGTTTTCAGAGTGACAGTAATGTCCCTTACACGTGGAATCCTGGCACCTTGTTGCACTACGGACGGGCAGAGCTCAAAACATCTGATCATAGGTTTCAGTTTTATTTTATAAATTACTTTTTTATCATTGAAAATGTAATATTTCTTTTCATTTAATTTTTCAGATATGGTTCACAATTTTTTTTTTATGTATTTTTCCAAGGCCTGTGGTTGCAGTGATTGACATTGACATATTTGAAATTGAAGCAGAAGAGAGACAGAAAGTTTATAAGGAGGTGATTGCAATGCAGGGACCACCTGATGGTACTGTAATGGTCTCCATCAAAGGTTCTTCACAAGAAGAAAACTATTTTGATGATAACTTGATTGATGATCTTCTTCAAAAATTTGCAAGCTATGGTGAAGTTATACTCATAAGGTTAAAAGATCTTTTTTTTTTACTTTTAGTCTTAATACCTCTTCATTTTTCACTCCTGTTTCCTTAAGTGACTTCCTGGCAAACATTTCAGTTCTGATCTCCTTAATTTTTAACATTCAGATTTTAAATCTGTTTTAATATGTTCACAACATACCTCTATGTTGTAATTTCCACATTTATTTTTTCCATTTTTTGAGACAAAATATCATATTTTTGTCAGTTATCAGAGAAATTTGTTATTTATATAATTTTGTACAAGTTTGTATTCTGTAAAAAGTTA
This sequence comes from Crypturellus undulatus, assembly GCA_013389825.1. Classification (NCBI taxonomy): domain Eukaryota; kingdom Metazoa; phylum Chordata; class Aves; order Tinamiformes; family Tinamidae; genus Crypturellus; species Crypturellus undulatus. The sequence continues at coordinate 42,922 of VWPW01001141.1, read as the reverse complement.
AGTATTTTTAAGTGAACTGAACATTGGAGGATACCTGTGAATGTTGTGTTCACCAAGCTGTTAATAAAACTAACAATTTTAATAAATTAACTGTTAACACTAAGCTATTAATAAAATCAACAGCTTTTTTTTTCTCTCTCTCTCAAGAGTACGAATGGTCCGAAGATTGTATATTTGCATTATAACCTGTAGTCACACAAATAATCCAAATATGTGACTGTAGCCACACATTTTTAAGAGAACAATGATTTCATGGTATATTTAGGTTGTGTTTTTTTTGCTTTATGTATGTGTTGCAAGAATACAGTCAAAGTTGATTACCAAAATACATGTTTTTGAATAGCCTTTCAAGGAAATTGTAGTCCATCAAATACAATGTTAAAAACCTTTAAGATGAAAGGCTTCAAAAGACAGTAGATAGGACAAAGTATTTTAGTTACCATTTCCAAATTACTTTTCAGGTTTGTAGAAGATAAGATGTGGGTAACCTTTTTGGAAGGAAGCTCCGCTTTGAAAGTTATGAAATTGAATGGTACTGAGGTAATATACATTTACTTAATTTTCCTGCAGTAAGAGAAGTTCCAAATTTTTAAGGAAATATTGATTGTTTCTTACAGATTTTCATTCTCCATTCAAGTGTATTGCTCCTATTTTTTCTGTGGTAGTCACATAGTATATTGTCTTCCAAAAGCCAATCGAAAAAGTACCAAACCTAACCTTGTTAGAAGGAGATCTGTTAGAGAAACGAAGATTCCATGTTGAGGGGGGAGGAATTTTAAAAATTGTTTTATTACTGTTGTTTTCTTTAACACAAAGCAGACTGTTTACTGTGAGACTATATTGTAAAGAGGTTTATCATTTCTGTAGCCTGCGATGATTTAAAATTAAGCACACCTGTGGTGAAATCTTGACTTTTAAAGTGATTTGTGTTTTGCCATTGGCTTCTTTAGGGGCAGCATTTCACCTTTGGAAAAAATTTAATTTTTACATGCAAATTTTTGCTGAGTTCCTACCATGACTTAAATTCTATAATGTGATGTTTGCAGATTGATCCTTACAACTGCTCTTTTTCTGAAATTGGTGACAGTTCACCAGGATAGGGGCCTCAGTTGCAGAATGAAGGTCTACAGTTTCATCAGTCTCTAAGAACATTCTCATTAATGTAGTTTATAAGCAAGTCTGGTTTCTTTTTGCAAAGAGTAGTATTTCTGTCAGAACAAAGAAACCAGAAGCTTTCCAGGTAACTGAAAAAAAATCTTTTTAGACATTATGTTTTATTGAAAAAAAACTTAAATATTTATAATTGTTTTAAAAACATGAATGTACCTTATCACCCTCACGAAGTGAAAAATGTACTTATATTTTTCAGGGACATATCACAGTCATTGTTTTGTCACAGAAATCTGATAATCTTTTCTGATATTTTTGGTAATTTATTTTTTGCCATTCTGATTTAGAATGTGGGATTTTAATGTTCATGCTCCTAAAAACTTGTGTTTTGTATGTGTCTTACTGCAATTCAGCTATTAGGGAGGACTGTAAACATAAGTTTGAAAAATCCAGACTGGATCAGGAGTTTGGAAGATGAAATGAATCTAGAGAAGATTAATGTTGGGCTGCCTTCTTCAACAAGCTCCACTTTGCTTTGTGAAGATGCAGAGGTTACTGCAGACTATGATATGGAAGGTTTGTTCAGTTAAAGTAAACCTAGTTTTGAAGTACTTTGAGTTCTAAATATTGTTGTTATTTTAATACATATATCAATGCTTTAGTTTAACAAGTTTATGCCCAACTGAAACACACAGATTAAGAATCAAGAGTATTTTCAATGGTATCTGGACAATTTGTAAAGCAGTCTCAGGTTTGATGCTAGTTTGCAGTTTTTCAGTACCACTAGGTTTTGCTAATTTGTTATCATTCTTTTCACTTCACCCTGTGACCAGCCCTCTCTGGGTCACTTCATTCAGGTAGTGTTAGTGCTGTTTCCAGGGAGGAAATGTAAGCACGATATACCCAACTTTAGAGTACAAAGCAATTATTTTATGGCATCTCTTTTGGCAAAAAGAGATGACAGCTATATATAACAATAAAGCAGAGACTGGGTGTTTTTCATATAGATACTTGTTTTGGTTGTCTGAAAGAATCATGGAGAAATCCCTAAATTCTCATTAGAGTTGAAGGAGGGAACATGGTTAACTGTTTCACCATGAAAGGAAAGGATATGACTTATGAATGATTTTCACATTTAGTTTGGGGCATGACTGATGTATCTTGTGTCTTGGCTTGTATCTTGGCAAGCAAGTTCAGCTAAGCTTAAGTTTGTTGTTATAATTCATTTTATGTGCGCATTTGTGCTGTATTTGAGGGAGGATAAAAGATAGGAGAGGCAACTTTGTCTCTCCTGGTACATATTGGAGAAGGTAGCCTTTACAGCAAGTTAAGGATTAGCTTTTTACTAGGGGCATTCTACATTGTATGCAGACGTGTGTGAATGCAGCAAAGTAGGTCAGTTTGATTCTGTTTAATCTCCAAAACTTGATTCACAGTATTAATGAAGCTGTATGGCATGGGCACTACCCAAGTGTGTGCCTTAACTATGCTGTAGTTTAATGTCTTGCATACACTAGTTGTGTATGGAAAACGTGCAGCATTTTCTCTGTGGTGCCTTTGGAGTATTTTCAGCTGGTTCTAATACATCTGCAGTCTTTATAATTTTTTGATGCAAGATTCAAACACAAACTCTCAGTGGTTGAACTAAATCTTTGGAACTTATGGTTTGTTGGAGGGCTTTCTGCATGAAATTCCATGCCCAGAATCAGTGTAAATTTCACCACTCTTTTGAGTAAATGATTAACTGTATCTCCCTTGTATTTGAAATGTTTTTATTTTCTTTTTCTTTTCTTCTTTAGGTGACATTGATGACTATAGTGCTGAAGTGGAAGAAATCCTTCCTCAGCATCTACAGCCAACTTCAAGCTCTGGTCTTGGAACCTCCCCAAGCTCTTCACCACGTTCCAGTCCCTGTCAGTCCCCCACACTCTCAGATGGACCTTCCCTGCCCGTGAGACCAAGCCGAGCACCAACAAAAACCCCTGGGCCACCTGTTTCCACACACAGTGTGTATTGCGTTATGCTTTGGTAATAGAGAAAGTGGAGCAATTTGACAACAGTCTACTCCAGTGGCAAAACACTCCTTGTAGAGTATTTTTCATTGTGTTTGTAGATCTGTTAAAAAAAAGGCTATCTTTGTCATGATTTAGTATTTTACGGATAGGTGGTTTTGGGCAAATCATTTCATTATTCCTAATGGGCAAACTTCCAGTGGAAGAGCCACGTTTCCTGTGTCTTACTACTCTGCCCACTGTTCTGCACTGCTGCAAATAACCTCGCTTGCTGTAGTTTTTTGGCATTGCCTATTGAAAGAAGCAGCTCAAACAAATGTGTAGTTACTAGGCTTTCTACCTAGTAACTAGAATTCTAATTCACTTTAGTTATGCTCTTCAAATACATTATATTTCAATAAATACTCCTATAAAGTGTAAGATGTAAATCATAATATGTACAATATGTAAATCATAATCAGCATATTTGTAAACTTCAGTGTATATTACGAAAGTTTCTGTTTAACCCAACTCCATTTTAGTGACAAAAGTGGACATAAGGAATTAGAATGTTTTGAATGACTTCTGAAATTTTTTATTTTAATGTAATTCAGAGTAGGTTTACTCCAGGAGACTGCTGGACTAAAGTGCCATCAGAATTCTCCTTGTAACATTTTGTTCCTGAGTAGTTAGTTAGCAGGATAGGGTGAAAATCAAAATGTGGAACTCTACAATTTATAAGAATGTTCAGGATTCCATGAAAAACATTTACTGGTTAAACAGTATGAAACAAAAATCTTTATTTAGGAAATAGGCTTGTTTCACCATTGGTGGTTCTTGTTTTCCATCTCTCTGAAATTTTATTCTACTTTGGTAGAATCACAGCATGGTTCCCAGTGCTGGGGACTGTCCACCCTCTTTGTGCATATAACTTGTTATTAGAAATGTCTTTATGTGATTGGGATGTCAGTACTTAATTGTGGCGTTGGTTTCTGCCTGGTTCTGCAGCTGAAACTCAGGTTGGTACCCAGCAGAAAGAGTCTTCTCAGAGCCTGGAGCCCAAGCATCCTCCTCCACCTCGGCCTGTTGCTCCTCCCGCACGCCCCGCTCCACCACAGAGGCCACCTCCACCATCAGGTAATGCAGGGCCAGCATGTCAGGAGGTCAGGAACACTTTGATTCACCTCTGTGAGATGAGCATTGAAGTTCTAAAAGCATATTTTGGGGTTTGAGCTTTGGGGTTCAGTGGAACATACCTGTTTTTCTCTAAAATTTTTACCGTACATTTGGTAGCCAAAGTACGATATGAAATAACAGCATTTTCCAGCAATAATTATTATCATCTCTGTTTAGTGAATAAATTACAACTTCTGTAAACTTATGTTTACTGTATATTAATGTACTTTCTACATCAGTGTTTTCACATTTTCATTATTTATAGCATTTCACTTTTTAAAGTAAAAGATAAATTATCTTTTGCATTCATTGATTCCTGTTCCTTTAGTTTGGGTATCAGTAAATATGCATTTTATTACATGCAAATTTTTCATGTAGAGTACATCTGGATCATCTGAAAATGTAAACAATTGAGTACTAACAGAAACTGGATGTTCAGAAGCATATGGACAACATAGAAACAAACTGACCCTTGTCATTTTTAACTTTCTCATTCTTTTTCTTCCCTCTTACTGTACTCATATTTCTCATTCTTGCTGCATTCATTTCTTAAATACTGTAAGGCGGTAGGAGTCCTGCACCTGCTAGAAAAGAATTTGGAGGTAACAATTTTAATTGTTTTCAAATATGACTACATAGCACAATTACTATGGTGGTCCATTGTGACAATATTTAACATAACGGTGTCCAAAGTATAAAAATCAGTAATTCTTAAAGATAAGCCCAATTTTCTTCTTGGAGTCCGTGTCTCGTAATTACATTTCACTTGTAGTAGAAAGGTATTTCTCTTAGGATTTGGCATGTTGTGGTTAGGTAGATTAAACTTGTTCCGGGCTTTTATTACTTTTTCCTGGTCAGAATATACTTAAGTCAGTATATATACTTTTTTTGTGAAAGCTGTCCTATCTTTAACAATCAAAAGGCTAGCTTTTTTACCCCGTATTCTGTGAGTAGAATTGTAAAAAGAATTGATTGTAGCTACTTGCAGTGATTGTCCTTTAATTATTTAGGTTGAAACCACTGCCTTAACCTCGCTCGGTTTCTCCTGGATGATCCCCAGTTAACAGAGGGCTCCACATCACTGAGTTCTGTATGTTTCTAGGCCGACCATTAGTGTCTGGGTAGCCTGTGCTCTACTCCTGATTCCTTAAAACGTGCCTTGAAGCCCTGCCTAGGGACATGAAACATCTGTAGTTCCTGGAAGCCGTGTGTAGGAGTGAGTTTTCAGTTGGCCTTCCCTCACCTCCCAAGTCTTGCCTATCTAGCCTAAGCTCTTCAGAATGAAGGAAATGAAGAAGCATGAATTCAGCAAGGGAATTTATTCAGTTATTTTAAAGGCATTCAAAAACTGCAAGAGGTAACTAAGTAACGAAGTCTTAAAATTTTAAGTTCGTCCTTATCTAACTCCTTCCTTTTTGGTAATGCTGAGGCCTTATCAGTCCTTCAGGCAAGTCATATTTTTCCCGTCTTCATCTGATTTTGCGTTTTACAATGAATCTCCTACTCTGGAAAGTGTTCCTTCTTGAAACCAGTCTTTGTCCCTTTGTGTCACATGTTACATAAATGAGCTGTTCTGTTTGGACTTAAGTCAGCTCCTTAGTACATGGGATGGAGTGAGATTAGTTACTGGTTCTGGAATACTTTCTTAATGACTTTTCAGAGATCACCACTCAGTTGGCAGGAAGGGGGGAATTTTGCTGAAAAAGTCTACATAGTATATAAACATGAGCTGAGTTGTTTTGCTCTTGGGCCAATGATGTGCATAGCTCTTAAATACAATCTGTAGCTGCTTGAAGTATTTCCAATTATTTAAAATACTTATATTCTAGGAAGTAGCCAGTTTATACACAACAGACAAGATATATGAGTTTTAATTCATTGCACCACCTGTTCTGTATAGTTTTATACACATTGGCACAATCCCGTTTGCTTAGTTTCAGTCTCAGTTGTGCCAAGAGAGGCCTTCTTTTTACTCTGCTATAGCTTTGTATAAAGGAGGCTAATTTGCTTTCATGCAATCTTGTAGAAGAGATTGTAATAAATCTTATCTGCTATTTTCCTAACCTAAAGCTCATTCTATTTTTTTTCTAACCTCTTCATTTTCCATTCATAAAGTACATTTGTAAAGCATAAGGCTGTGCTTTTCAGTGGTACCTGAGCTTGGCTCTGAGCAAACTAGTGCAGTATAAATGTGATAACATATTATTGTGCTTGGGTAAATTGCATCTGTCTTTTTCTTACCTGGAACACAGTGACAATACCCAGGTATGACTTCTATTAGCAAACACAAAGTATCATTGATAATGCCTTAAGTGTTGAGCATTTTAAATATTACATTTTAACTCATATGTTACTGCTTTTGACTGCTTCTCTTCTTCCATTGTGCATGACATTTCTTCTCATGGCCTCACTGTGCTTTAAAGATGGGAGTGGAAAGTGGACATCTAAGTTTTAGTAGTGTTTGGTTATCAGGAGTAGCTCAGAATTCAAGCCATGGCTGAAACAAGGCTATATGCTCTTATAGCCTTTGAAAACCTTATATTAAACGTTTTCAAAGTGTTGAGTTTTTGTTAGCACAAAAGATTCTCCTAGAGGATATTACAAGCTCTTGATTGATTATCATTGAAAATCAAGGTTTTGCACTGCTGTTAACCCAAGATGTACTTTTGTAGATGATGAAGAGCAACTTCTTACAGAATATTAAAAAATGTAATGGATATTAGTTGTCAGTTACTTAAAGTTTAAAAAGATTTCTTCTTTTTCCCCTTTTTAATAATATTACTTGGACTTTCCCTGGTTACTGTAGGAGAAGCTTATAATTGTCTTTTACTGTCAGATTCAACTGTTGAAATTGGGTTAAGATTGAGAGAATGCATAGTATTTTGAGTATAGGCAATAATTAGGGTTAAATGCATTACAGTTTTCACTGTGATTATCTTCCAAATAAATACAGGCAGCCTCAGAAATAGATTTTTAAGGTTAATATTCAAAGAAATGCAAGTTGGTTAAACTAGGAAAGTATATACGCACAGAAGAAACAAGGTTCTTTAAGTAATTCGGTCTTCAAATGTAGGCATATGGCCTAGATTTCAGAAATATGCATTTACGCATGCACATATATGTACATATTTTATGAGAAGTTGGAGTTGCTTTATTTACAATTATGCTAATGTGTAAATGTGACCGTTACAGAACATGCAGCTTTGTTCAGGGCATTAGGCACATTTTTTTTTTCTGTATATACCTAACTCCTTTCCTTAAAATGCTGCTTTTGTAAAGCAAATGTGTGATATCTTATCTGCAAAACACGGTTTCAACCTGCAGTAGAGCTGCAATAGAACTAATTGGCAGAGCCTAGACCTCTCCTGAATAGTTTACGTGTACCTATATTCAGGGTTCAGCAAAACCAGAGATTTGACATCTCTGGAGATAGTTATACAAGCCCCATCTGCAGCCTTCACTGTTCCTACTGTGAGTGACACCTCCACCCATATCTGACAAAATTTACAGCACTCTTTCCAGATGATGGAGGGCTCCTGAGCAGATTTCACACATTGGCACACGATGAGACAGCGTGAGGCTGTGTCATTGCTGAGGCAAAAGTTGCTCTTAAGGTAGACTTCTTGAGCCCTTCCCCTCAGCTGTACTCGAGCCAGTTACCAGATGTTACTGTTACTTTTTGCTCTATGCATGCCTTAAAGATTTCTCCTTGCATACCATCTGGCCTTATCTCTGTCCTGCTGTGTTTTTCACCATAAATTTTTTTGGACCCCATATATGCTTGTTCATATTGCAGAATCCAAATAATTCAGCATGCTTATGCGTGGTTGAAAATCTTTCTCTCAATCTGAACTGCAACAATTTACTGCAGATATTCTCTGCAGCAGTTGATACAGCTTTCCCAAGTAGAAAGCACTGCTTGGAGATAACTTAATGATACATTTCTGCAGGGTACAATGCGTTGTATAAAGTGGCAGACTTATTTATTTCATAAACTTACTTCTTCAACTGTAGTCTTGGCAGAAACATACAGCAGACCTCCTGAATTACAGGAAGCCATCTTCATGTTGCAGGGTATAACTGATGCAGTTATTTTCAAGTGTTTGAGCATAGGTATGCAGTCTGTTTTAGAAAAGTTTCAAGATTGACATTCTGGATTTACAAAAGCTTGAAGGGTGTGATATTGGGGAACAGAAAAAAAAAAAGGGAAATTCTCTTTACCAGCTGTACTGTAAAAGTGAAGCAAATGTGTTTCTAAACATGAGCTTACTTGTTGATCTCTTACATATCAGTCTGTTTTTCTTATGCTGCTGCGAACAGTTTGCTCCTACAAGTAGCTATAATCCAGTTAGTTATGTAAAGCTGGCTTGTAGCAGTGTCCTTTCTGTTTTTACCTTCTCAATCTACTGCTTTTCTTATGCAATGTACAGCTTCTCTTCTTTCTCTGAAAAGGTCTTGGAGCTCCTCCCAGTCCTGGGGTAGCTAGGAGAGAAATAGAAGGTAACATAATTTTTGTATTCTAGAAATGGATTTTTAATTTAATAGCTGAATAACATTATTGTCCTTGTGATACTGAAGGCAGATTCATTAAGGCATTTATTTTATAGGATCTTTTTTCTTTTATTTCACAGTTTTCAGATAGGCAAATTGCTTGCTGCTTTTCAGTGATGATGTGAACTGTTTTAGAAGACAGGGATCATCTCTGCAAAATACATTGAAAACTTAGACTGCACTAATCAGGAAGAAGGCTGAATGTCAGAGAAAGTTATAGTGTTTCTTTTTATTTTTTTGAAGTCCACTCATTTGCTAAATGTTGATGGCATTGGCTGACTACTAGAACAAATAATATATCTGTAATTGTAAACAGAAATCTAGATGGCCTAATTTTTCATAAAAACTGCCTATGTCCATATTTTCTGGGGAAATAAATTGCCAATAAAATAATTTAGCCTATTATTTAGTAATTTAGCTCTTTTTAACGAATACAACGTGTGTATTTTGATTGCCTAAATCTATGGTACGTACACTTATGAGAAACATCTCTCTGGTCTTATTCTGACTGGAACCAGCACTTAGTCCTGAGTGGCTCCCATGTTACCAGTGCCAGCAGAGAGCTCTGTTTTAGGATTTCTTGCTCCAGGAATATGACCCTTTGCAGCAAGCATAAGTATAGCAAGGGAAGTCCTGCTATAGACACAATTATATCATTGAATCAGTCTCACAGGTAGTTATAAGTAATTCTGGCTAAACAGTTGGGGGTTTTTGTTTGTTTGTTTGCTTGTTTTTGTTTTTGTTTTTTTTTTCCTAAATGGACAAAATTATTATTTTCACAGAAAATTTGTGGTTGGAAGAGAACTCTGGAGGTCATCTAGGCCAACCTCCATGCTCCGAGCAGAGTGAACTGGAGCAGGTTCTGAAACTAGAACTAGACTAGGTTGCTCTGCTATCTACTGAGAACTGTACCCAGAAAATGTATCTGGTTCTAATAAGTCACTGCTTTCTTACAAGGAAGCTGATGTGATAAACAAGTGTCTTAGGTACCACTGAGTATTCTTCCTTTTATTGTAACTGGGGTGCTGGTGTGACCTTCCTCATGCACAGACAGCAGAAGCACAAGACAGAATCCCCAGTCTCTTCTGCTTGTTCCAGACTGTGCACTTGTCTGAAGTAAAGGTAACTATTTCATATCTTGCACTTCACCACATGAATGGTGCATAGAGGGTTTATCATCAGCATGTAAATGCTGAGGGTGAGTGTGCCAGTGTAACAGTTCAACTTATGAGTGGACTTTAATCTGTAACGACTTTTTAAAAAGTCACTAATGGTGTCTATTTGCTCCCATTTCCATTAGTGATAATGTATGATTACAATATAATACTGGTTTGTAGTTGATTTAACAAAGATAATCTGATTTTTTTTTCTTTTCATGCTTCAAAGCACAAAAAAGTCCTGGAACACAAAGAAAAGATAATTTAGGTAATACAGGTACAGGCTTTGTAATAATAATACAGAAAAGTTGGGAATTGATGTATGTTCTAAGTCAGCTGAGCTGTCTCCAATACTTTTGTTACAGTTCGTAGTCAGGCTCCACCTCCAACTGGATTTTCAAGTGCAGGAACTGCTGGATATAGCGCAACCAGACCGGTAGGCATTTTATCTTAAAATAATTGTCCTCCTAAGTTTCCACATTCTATTACATAGCTCATTGATATGCTAACCCGTGAATCCTGAGAGCAGTTGATTACTCTTCTGCAGTTTATAAAATAATCTTGATTTCTTGATTCGTAATGGGATTTTGTACCTTATTTTAATCAATTTTGATAAGGTTCATCGTGTAACAGTGAAATATTCAACTATGCACAAATATTAGTTCTGTGTTTTATTTTGCATTTATGAAACCAACTGAAGGAGCTGTATGAAAGATTTATGGAAGCTTGAATACTTCCCTAAAAAAAGAAATCGAGAAGTGAAAGACAATCTACCTTATTTTACTTAACAGCAGCAAATAGGAAACTTGCATTAGAAAAGGAGAAAATGTTTCAACAGCTGTGGGTCTCTTTAAATAACTGTTTAGAAATGTTATTGTTTGTTGATAGTTATTTAGATTTTTCACTGTATTTTAGAGAAATTTTTTTCAACAACTTGAAAAAAATCACTTTCTGTATCTACATCAACCACAGTGTCTGTATACAACGTTCCCCCTATTGTTGCAGATCGGCTGTTTTTGACATAAGTAGTAGTACTTTATTCTTTGGTTTTTTAGAGACTAAAAAACAGCAAAATTTGATGAATTTATTTAAACTTTAAGTGGTTTCTTATCAGTTTCTTAGCAATTAGAGAACTTTATTTGTCTTCTCTTAGGCATTTGGCTCTTCCTTTTGGTCTGGTGTTTACAATGACTCTGGCAGGATCATAGAATCATAGAATGCCTAAGGTTGGAAGGGACCTCTAGAGGTCATCTAGTCCAACCCCCCTGCACACGCAGGGCCACCTACAGCCCGTGGCACAGGGCTGCATCCAAGCGGGTCTTGAAGATCTCCAGAGAAGGAGACTCCACAACCTCTCTGGGCAGCCTGTTCCAGTGCTCTGTCACCCTCACGGTCAAGAAGTTCTCCCTTAAGTTCCCGTGGAACTTTTTATGCTTCAATTTATGGCCATTTCCTCTGGTTCTGTCAGTGACCACCAGTGAAAAGAGGCCAGCCCCATCCTCCTCATTGCCTCTCTTGAGGCACTTATAGACACAGATCAGATCCCCTCTCAGCCTTCTCTTCTCCAGGCTGAATAGGATAGGGAGCCCAGGGAGCCAAAAGGACTTAGAGGGGTTGTGCTTTGCTGCTCTTGCTATTTCTCTTGCAATGTTGTAAAATATTAAAGTGATTGAAAACTGCTGTTGAAAGCTGCCATCAAAATCTAACTGATTTTTTTAAAAAAGACAAATTCCTGCAGTGAGTGGTCTCTGATGTGATATTGTCTTGGCACTTCATTGTTCTCCCAGAAATGTAACAGGCACTCTTCTCAATTTTGGATAAAGTGAACACAGTGTAGCACAGGATAAGAAAGCTATTTGCCCCCATCTACCTCTCTTTTCTGTAACTTGGAGCCCACTTAGCATCCGCCATTTCTAAACCAAAATGATTGAATAGAATCATCTGGCACATAAGAAAGATGAAATCCCTATCTTGGAATGAACTAGATGCAGATTATTTAGATGAACAAGACAGAAAAACCCCAGGGCTCTTTGCCTGCTGTTGAGTGCCCAGGCTGGCTAATGGTAGAGGTACTGGCCAGTTCCTAGAAAAGGCCACGCTTCTGTGGTTGTGTGTGTGACTTGTTGAGACAAAGCTGACCAGATCTCTTACTTTCACATGTTAAGATTTCCTTAAACAAAAAAGCGGTGCCATTTAGAGGCTCTGAAAAAACATTTCATGAAATCTACTTGTTCTTTTTTTCATTATTATTATTTACTCAGATTTTAGCTTGACTCTACTTCACATTTCCAAGCTGAGATTCCTGTTTTTTTTCCTTTTTTTGCATAGCATTTAATGTAGAAGACTTTCAGGACCAGGCACAGTAGCCACAGAGTGCTGGGCTTCCCATGAAGTGCCTGTTAGCATTATTTTAACCTTTGCTTCTGTTCCTCTTTTGTTACTGTTGTATGGATATATTTCTTTGGTATACATCTTGGAATTTAATCCCACATACTTCTGCCTCCCTTCTCAACATCCAAAGGAAAAGGAATGACCACATGCATCCTGGCAGTCAAAGGAAGAGATTTCAGAGGTTTAGGTGGCGTGAAGCATTTAGCAAGTTGTAAACAGATTCAACCAAGACCAATGTAGTCAGAGGTTATACAGTGCGTGCATCTAGAGTATAATATTCAGAATGGGCAAGGAGGATCAAGGATGGCCTTTGGTATGGAGTGGTAGAGTATCTTTGTTTTTCAAACCTGTTTTTATGGAGAATTCTGTAATAGGGTTTCCCTTGGAAACTATTGTTAGGACACCTATTGTTACTCCTAAAAATGGTAGGAATGTTAATAAACATGGATAAATCAACATAAATTTTAGAGAAAACAAATCTTTGAGGCAAACATTATCTTGCCTCATGATCATTTTTTTTCTGACATGCAAAAGTGAGAAAAAAATCCATTTTTAATGCATATCTTGTGCTTTTGATATATGAAGTTTGCAGCTGCTATTTGCAAATGGAGGTTATAATTACAGTCTAAAAATTACACAATATCTATAATTTATATTGACAGTAGTTTATCAATGCATTCTTATGACGTCTCTTCCATCGTCAAATAACACTGCTGCTTTTTATTACTTAACACAATTCACAGAGTGAGGTATAATTCATTTACTAATTCTATGAAAATAATAAATATGGTAATTTCTGAACTAATTGGATTCAGGTTCCTGCACTGGTAAATATAAATTTGAAGTTGGTTGTAAAAATTATTTGCTTTGAATAATGTTTTGTGAAAATACTCTTCTTGCTTATATATACGCATAAAAATAGCTTAGTAACTGTTACCAAACAGTTCGTTTTTCAAAGAATCCTAATTTCCCTGAGTCATTTAGCAGTAGATGACAATAGATCCATAGTAGAATGAAAATGATTTCTTTTTATCAATGGTTATTTTAGACTATTCCACCTCGAGCTGGAGTTATTAGTGCACCACAAAGCCATGTCCGTCCCTCTGGGGGCAGACCAGCATCTGAAACTCAGGCTAAACCTGCTGAACCACCAAGGGGTAAGTTTTATTTCTTCTGAAGAATAAATAATGTGCAAGCTTCAGTTAGATATCGTTAGGCTGTCACTGCCCCGTCTAGAGGTACTCTCTCTGATTTGAATGCTTCAGCTGGCTTTCATATTTCACTAGAAATGAAGGTTCTTCAGTACAGTAACACTTGGCGGTTTCTGGTGCTGTAAACCCCTATGTGGTAATAGGCAGCAGTCAGGAGATCTAGGTCCACCAATTTCAGTCCATCAGGAGAACTCCTTGATCCATGGGTTCTGGTCTGGGCATATTGGTGTGTCATATCATAGAGGTTGATCACTGGATCATTTCTTCACTGCAGTCAATCCATAATCATTATTTTGTGAAGAGTATTTATGTTCGACTTTCAAAGACACTTCCTAAACTAGAAAATAAAGTGTTTTTTCTCAGTGTATTAATTTCAAAATATGCGTCACGTAAGAGTGACTTCCAAAATATATTTAAATACAACTGAAGTACACTTAAAAATTGCTTGAATGCTATTTCTTTTTTTTATCTATAGCAAGCTCTATTGTATCGATAATAGTCATTTTTTACTGTAGATGCAAGGGGATGCTGGGCTTTTGAGAACTACTTGCCACGAATACTTGCCATTCTTACCATCCTTTTTCTGCAATTCTGCCTGATGCTTCCACACCCACATATCCTCATTCAACCCCGTTGTACGGTTTTGCTACAATTCTTTACAATCAAAAGCATTGAAAATACCCTTGCAGGCTCACCGTTGCTTCCTGAACCACTAAAGCCTCAGGCTGTGGGACTTCCGCCCACCACGCAGCCGCCGCCCATCCTAAGGATGCAAGAACCCTTGATCCCTGTATCGGCACATCCATCCCAGACGGGTACCCCGCATAGTCTGGAGCCTCCCCCCCAGCCGCCACCTCGTAGCAGATCATCTCACAGTTTGCCTTCTGAATCTGCTCCTTCACAGCAGCAAGTGAGTAAAAAAAAAAAAAAGTTTATATATGTTGCCTCTTCATGCCAATTCACACAGTACGTATGTATGCCGTACGTACGCGAGAACACCCTAAATCAAGCAAACAGAAGCAAAAATGAAGGTTGAAAGATTGTGATCCAAAGATCAGCAGGCTCTGATGAGATGATATTCAAAATATTTTATATTGTCTGTGAATAAGTAGTGTCCTAAGTGCTGAACATTTAACTGAAGATTTGTTATGACAGATTTAGAACTTACAGACAACTTGTTCCTGCAATTATGTGGTCATATGACAACTCTATACAGAAAAATACACAATCTAAGTAATTTAAGCTTACGTAACACAAGTGCATTAACAGTGCTTTGTAGAAACTATCTAACAAGTCTTTGATTATCTAGTAAGCTTTATAGATCTCATAAGAGAGCATGTGGTGTTTTATGTTCATGATAATTCATTGAGGGATGACAATTACTTAATCACTTACTTTACCTAAAAGAAGTGCACTTATCCTCCCTGCTCCCCAGTGTCAGTTAAAACATAAAATGTATCAAAATAATCTGAAAATGTAATATGGTAACATTGATATTCTGTGCTGTGGAACCATTTGAAGTGTTGCTTTCCAAAAAACCACTTTTTTTTAGGGAAACATGTTGTTTCTTACTACTGTTTTAAAAAAAGCAGAAGTAGATCTTCAGTGTATTTTATATATGCATCGGGTTAAATTCCTTCGCTAAAGGCAAGGGATTCCAGTTTTTACAATATTGATTATCTTCTACGTGAATAAAAGTGCAAGTTTTGAAGCTGATAGATTTGTATTAAGTTTATACCAAGAAAGAATTTGCTTTTGGATTCTTTTAACACATGCTCTGTGTGGATATTTATTACTAAATAGGTTTCACATCAATGTTTCAGATTTTATCTTCTCTATATAGCTTAAGTGCACTTTCAGTGTAGCAGCTAGTGAGCATCTGTTTTGTACCGAACTGAAACAGATAAATTCAGTCCTCCGTGACTTGAGGATTTTAAATTCTAATAGAAAATCTTTTAATGATCTTCTTTTTTTTTTTTTCTACTCATTTTCTCTCTTTGCTTTAACCTCATTTTGGAAACTTAAGAGAGAAAAAAAGGAGGATTTTTTTCTGAGTGTACAAGTAGAATATTAAGCCTGCAGTTTATTAAAGCGTAGAAAGTGTTCCGAGTAGAGAATACATATGGAGCACAAGGTACAAGGAAATAACCTGAAAACTTTTTCAACAGATTTTCTGATCTGCATAATGCT
The DNA here is from genome assembly GCA_013389825.1 of Crypturellus undulatus. Taxonomy (NCBI): domain Eukaryota; kingdom Metazoa; phylum Chordata; class Aves; order Tinamiformes; family Tinamidae; genus Crypturellus; species Crypturellus undulatus. Next base: position 27,145 of record VWPW01001141.1, on the reverse strand, counting down.
GTGACTGTTCTGTTAACAGTGCCAAAGCCAGTTAGTTTTAAAATGGTTCAAATAGCTATTCTTTTCTCTGTAATGACATTTATTTGATTAATGCAGGCTTTGCATTCACAACAGGAAGAAAAAAAAAAAAGGCCTACTTTGAACTTTCCTTATTGCCTCTGTGTTAAATTTGGGGGTTTTTTCCTCCTTTTTTCATAGTTTAATTAAATCACTTTTCATTTCTTGATTACCACTTGTAAATAGGAAGTTTTCCAGGAAAAGGCCTTTTAGGAAAATAAAAAACGTATTTTGAGAGTTAATGGAATCTAAACCCATCCTTTGATACAAAGCTTGACTATGATATTTAAGAACCTAAATCTCTCCTTATAAAAATAATTCAGGTATACAGTGTGAGTGTTCAGGACTTTGTAGATTTCCGAGCAATATATTGAAAAAAGCAAAGTAATAAATAAATAATAACTGGGCAATTTTGTTTATTGTATACTAATGGGAATTTAGCTTTTGTTAGAGAAATCTTACAGCTTTTCAGGTTGGAAGTATTTCTACAGAGGCTGACTGTACCAACGCAGTTAGAGTAAGAGCCCCCAGTGTTTTTCTTTTAATGTTTGGAGTTATATAAGCAAACTCTTAGAATCTCTGAAAATAAGCACCAGTAATCTGCTCAATGAATATTGGCCAGAGGGGGGTAGTTTTGGACTGCTAAAGGTAAATCTTACAAAACCTTACAGTAGAATACAACAGAAATTTACAATTTATTATAGTGTGTGTTGCGCAGTAAATGTTTTTGCTTTGTATTCATATCCCCAAAAATGTTTTTGCTAGAGCTTAAAATATTTTAACATGAGGTTGATTTGTTACTTGGATTTTCTTCCTAATTTTCTTTCCTTTGATGTCTGTTTCTCTCTCACAAGCAGGAGCAACCGTCAGGGTAACAGGTATCTGACTATTTACCAATCTTGTATGTGGTCTCCATTTATTCAAGCAGAAAAGATGTATGAATCTTGTCTTCATACATCTGCAGTCTCATCCACGTCAAAATCACCTGTCCCCATTAATGAATTGACTATCATACCATAGTCTGCTTTTTTTTTCTCTTCATAATGCAATAAAAATTGATACTGTTAACTGTATCTACTAGCACCGTAGCAAATATTTTGCTTCATCATCTTTTATGAAACAACTGGAATCCTACCTATGTTGTTTAGTCATTGCTGAATCTGCTGATCAAGTCTCTTTGGGAGGGAAAAAAAAAAAGCTGTTGGAATTAACATTTCTCCCTAATACAAATGAATCCTGATGCAATTGCAGTCTAATTTTTTTTTCAGAATAAATCCCATGCTTCACCTTTCTCAAGCAATAGAGAAGTTGCTTTTACCTGAAGTAAAATATTTTGTTTGTTTGTTTTTTATACTTAGGAAACTTCGGAACTTTATGCTTTGGAAAACTTAAAAACATTTGATCCAGGATCTTTTGAGACTAAATTTTTACTTGTAGTTTAAGAGCAGTTGGGATTAATAATTACTTTGAAATTCTGTACTTTCTGATTACTTGATTAGTGAAGATAGAACCTTGAAAGCTTGTGCCAAGTTACATTTGATGTATGTTCGTGCTGCAGTACATTTTTAGTTATTTGATTCCTTTCTTTTAATATTATTTTCCAAAACACCTATAATATACAGAGTGTAGTTTAGTATAAGCATTTTCGTATTTAGTCCTCAACTGTGAGAGAAGTTCTCTGATGCAGTCGCACCAGGGACATGTGCACTTGACAGCTCCAGAACAAATGGGCTGCTTCGTTTGTGCTGCCAACCACTACAACTACCACTACAATTAAAAATAAAAAACACACTGGGATAGATAAATTGGGAAAAACCTCTATTTCTGTTATTAGGCCTGACTGTCTTTAAAGCATGTTAGGAGTAACTGGCATGGAGAGGGATGTTCTAAACTGTTCACAGTAAATGCAGTAAAAAGATGTTTAAAGACTGGGGATAAACTGTTAGAATATTTTATTTTACTTGATAGTTCTGTTTAGTCACAGTTCAACAAAACATCAGCAGACAGGTTTTTCATGCTAAAAAAGAAAAACGGAATATATGAGTGTACTGAAATGGCACATTAAAGTGAAGGATTTGTTTATGAAATTTAAAATAGTGGCTATTTTAACGTACTTGCTTTGCATTAGCTTCATAAGGTGGAAGTTCACACTCTCCTCTTAGTATGAATATTTGAACAACTGTGGATATTCAGGCTCTTTTTGATCAGTTGCAGCAAGACAATGTTATTTGAAGAAATTTATAAAAAAGGGAATATTTTGTTTTTAAAAGATGAGGAAGTTGCATAGATAAAATGGTGTCTTTGCCATTTGGTATTATTCTAAACAATGATAACTTGCCATTTAAAAATATATTTTTTAAATTATAAGTTTTATAAGTATTTTTTAAGAATAGTCACATTCTCAAAGCTCATGATTGCACATATCAAGAAACACAGAAGATATCTACAAATGCATATGTCTACATAAAAATGTCTAAAATGCAAATACTAATAACACTAATTTTTCCTTTCATTGTGATGATTAAAAATTGCTTGTAACATCAGCTTTATAAAATCTCAGGCAGTGAAGCTAGAGCTTTTTACTCTTTATCTGTGCTTGGTTATCAGTTGTTTAGAATGCAGCATAATTTTCCAGGTTTCTTTAAGACTTTTCAGATATGATGTATGTGCTTGTACTAGAACTCTTGAGTTGCATGAAGTAGACTCAAGGAGGATAACTTGTGTTTAACAACTAGTAAGATTTTCTTCAGCAAGGCAGTTCAGGCCTAATGGTTTCCTGAAAAGAAGCAGTCGCTTTATACAAGTGCATTGTGCAAGTTGAAAACAAGTTGTACCAACGTTGCAGGTTAAAGCTAAGAGCTGCTTTTCTTCTCGTAGAACAGTGAGAAATGGGGAGTTATTAAGAATCTTAAAGAAAAGAAACAGCCACACAATTATTAAGCATCTTTTTTCTTTCCAGATTAAGACCAACGGAACGTGTGGCACTAAGCTTGAGACACAGTTAAACAGTGACCCCTTTAAAGACTTGTCATTTAAGCTGCTCGTGTCAAAGATGCAGACATCCGTTCGGACATCGCCCGTTCCAACTTCAAACCAAAAGGAGTTTATTCAGTTGCCTTCTGCAACGCAAAGACATACCGATACTCTGAACCCCACAAATTGCATGCCAGCAATGCCTCCTCTCCCAACCTCTAACACGTCCCAGGAGCACACACGCAGCTCTCCAAATCCATTTGCCACTGGACTGAACTGCACAAATCCCTTCACCAAAAGAATTCCAAATGCTGGAAACCCCTTCAGAACCGAAACCCAAGAATCTGAAGTAACTTCACATATCCTAGAGGGACACACTGCTTGCAATCCTTTCCCCTCTCTACGTCTCCCCACTCATACTACAAGCAAGCCTATATTTTCTGTTGATGTATTTGAAAACAATTTTTGCTTGCAAAGTAGATCTTCCGTGAAAAAGAGCATACAGCCAAAAGGATGGGTAACATTTGATGATGAGGAGGAGAATTTCAATGCAAAGCTAAAGCCATCTCAAAGTGTTCCAGATTTTAAGCAAATCAGTTTGAGGAGGTCAGATGGATCTCCAGATTTGCTGGGCACTGAACAAAATACTTTTCTTGGCTCAGACTTTACCTTTGGTAATGACTGGAATAAAAGTTCTACAGATTGCTTCTATACGTTGCCAGCAAGAAGACCACCTGCACCTCCTTTGCCATCAAGAATAACCAGCAACAGATCCCCTGTAGATCCTTTCGCTTCTTCAGCACCTAAGGCGTCGCCAACGCAAGATTTTACAGAAAGATAGATGTTCAAAAATATAGGTAGTTATATTTGTTGCTACATTTATCCAGTAGAATAATTGGGCATTTGAGATGATTCTGTGTGCAATAACTGTCAAAAGCACTGAAGCCTAACTCTAAACAGCCACTATGGTTTGTGTATAAATTTTGCATATGTATATATGGTAGAGCACAAAAAAAGATGAAATTTATTGAAATTCAGATGTAATAGTATTTGAATGGATAGAAGGAAAAAAAAGAAGAAAGAAAAAAATACCAATCTCAATAAAATATACCAATTTTGGAAATAGTTTTTGCTTAGGGAGCTCTTTCACTTCTGTTCCCCTTTGAGGAATTTAAAAACCAAGGCTCCATCCTGGTAGACTTCCCACTCCTTTTTTGCTTTTTTCTTAATTGATATTTATAAGTATTTACCAAAGAGCTGCCAAAGTCTATTCAGATTTGAATGTTGACAAGTATTGTTTAGAAGTTGTTTAATTTATAACAGAGGCTATGGAGATTTGTAAGGTTTATATTTGAATTTGAGGCACAACAAAAATAGTTTAGCTTCAAAATACAGCTGTGTGTATTAATATATTCAACATTTGACTTTAATTTTCTGTGTCAATACATTTCAACTTTTAAATATTATTGTGATACACATTCATTAGCATTGATTCAGAATAATTCTTCCATCTCATTCACTTATTCTTTACTGTTTTATAGATATTTCCCGTAAGTTGGAAATAACCAATAAAAGTGTTCCCTTGACCCTAGAAAAAAAATTCCCCTTGTGCTTCAATACAAAAAGCAGCTTCTAGCAGTTGCAGACAACATGCTGCAGTTGTTTTGTCTCACCCGTTTCTCGAGTTAGAAAGGCTTTCCTGCCCTTTGGAGAGTCCCACGTGAAGGAACCCGCAGTCCCATTGCAACATCAGAGGATGGAGGAGGTCTTGTGTGTGTGCAGCCAACCTGCTGGTGCCTGCCAGGCGCTATCTCCAGCTCCTGCCTCCCACTGCACCAGGGGAAGGGCCTCGTTGCTCAGAGCTGCGCAGTGTCACTCCGTGACTCGCTCCCCAGGGGCAGCGGGGCTGCCGAGGCTCCTTGCGGCACCTGATACCGCATAGGTGCAGCCGTTTCTGCTTTCATGGTTTGCATAAATGTGATACTGCACTTCTCTTTACAATTCCCAGTATCTTAGGACATATCTTTTCGTAAGCAGCTGTGCACTTCCATCAAAAGCTGAGTGCATCCTTGCAGTGTTGTCATCTCTCGGGGCACTGCACATGCAGTGCTCATGGGCTTGCTTGCCATCAACCTGTACTGGTCCTGCAAAAGTGGTGACTGAAACACAACATATAAGCGATATATTTATAGTAGCAAATTACATTATGACTTTTTAAAATCCTCAAATGCTATCAAAACATTATTTATAAAATAATCCAGTCTTTCTGCAACAGTATATGGTTAGCCGTGAGCTGCAGTTGGATAGGGAAGTAACTATAGTGAGTTTTATATTGTGCTTTTTTTCTGTTCCAGCCATTAAACAGTACTTGGACATTTTAAACAGCAGTGGTACTATAATCTTTGTGCTTCAGTATGTGAATTACCTTGTTTTAAACTGTTGCTATTGCCATCTGTGTGATTGGTGTTTTGGTATATTCTTACATTAGCAAAACAACTTTACGTGGGGAGCTTTTTGCTAGTGAGAGTCAAGTGATAAGTATGTTCTCTGTTAAATATTCAATTACAGTGATAAAAAAAAAAAACCTACTGTCTAAAATGTACCTGGTATACAGCACCTCTGNAAAAAAAAAAAAAAAAAAACTACTGTCTAAAATGTACCTGGTATATAGCACCTCTGCACTGTACAGGACGGTGGCGTTCGGCAGCCGCGTACCGCAGAGACACAGAACTCGGGAAGCGCGCGCGTGTGTCTATGTAGCTCAGCCCTGTCGTGCGCGTTGGGGAGAGGCATCGCGGCCGAAGCGGCGCCGGGGTCCGCCGCGCACCCACCGAATAAACGCGCTGCGCCCAGAGCTCCGCCTCGCTCCCTCCTTGGCGCGGCGGCTCCGCGGGGACGCGCGGGGCGGCGGGGGGCCGCAGCCGGGGCTGCTCCCGGCCCCCGCCCCTGCCTCCAGCCTTACTGCGGGGGGAAGTGCATCTGAAGGGTAGATTTTGCTTTTATTTTTCACGGGAGAGAGTTTATTTCACGTGTTTATGTTATTTATTCCCCCCGGGCTCCTCACGGATTCCTCAGCCGGGGCAGCCCCTGAGCTCCCCCTTTAAGAGCCCGCCGCTGACGTCAGCGCCACCACGGCGGTGGGGCCGGAAGCAGACGGGAGGGCGGCACCGGTGCCGTAGCGGCGGCGGGCGGCTCCGGCGGGTGCGCTGCGGGTTCCGGGCTGCTCCGGGACACCGGGGCGGCGGCGGCG
>VWPW01001141.1:0-20801 GCA_013389825.1 Crypturellus undulatus | reverse complement strand
GGCGCGGAGGGGCCCGGGCGCGTAGGGACCCGGGCGGCGGGCGCGAGCCGCCCCCGCCCCGCCAACGGCCGGTATCCAGGGACGCGGAGCCGTTGCTGTGGGGGAGGGGTCGCCGCGCAGGCGCAGAGCGGGGCCCTTGCTGCCGCTGCTGGAGGTCCCGCGCAGGCGCAGAGCGAGGCTGTGGCCGTTGCGGCCGTTGCTGCCGCCATGGTGCGTCTGCACGTGAAGCGCGAAGATCAGAGCCAGTTCCTGCTGGAGGCCGCCGCCAGCGACCGCCTCGCCGACCTGGCGCCGCTCGTCGCGCGCATCTACAATGGCCGCCTGAAGGTGCAGCGCCTCTGCTTAGGTACCGGCCCGCCGCGCGCCGCCGCTCTCCCGCCAGGGGCCGGGGGAGGTGCCTGGCCCCGCTCCGCCCCAGCACTGAGGCGGTGGCTGCCTCCCCGCCTCGCCCGAGCCCCGGGCTGGGTGGAGCTGGGGAGAGGCGCCCCGGGTAGCGGCGGAGGAGCTGTCCTCCCCGCAGCGGAAGTGTGGTGGCGACCCAGAGCCAGCCCAAACCTTGCATATAGCCCCATATTCCGTTATTTTTTCTCTGCTTTATACGTATAGTATCCCTTTAGATTATTAGGAGAGATGAACTCTGAGGTCCATATGGCTCTGAGCTTCAGTACATGGCTGAGAAGTCACCTGCTGTAGGATGTCCTGTGCACCGTGGCAGTGTAAATCTCTCAGGACAAGGAATGAGACCATTGTGTGAACCGCGTTGCCTAGTGTGCAGTGTGTGCTAGGCAGCTATTGTCCAGTGGTGGTACCTGCTGGGCTTGTCTAAATTACTCTTCGAGTTTCAGTCAGGAGTGTGCTTTCCAAGACTCCATCGCTCTTATCCCTACAGACTAGGCTTTTGGTCTGCCTTGTGGATCACTCTGGGAATGCATGACCTATATTGCCCTCAGATGAGGCTCTCTTGAAGGGTGCAGTCCATCTGCACCTCATACCCTGCGACCACTCACATTCAGGGCATGAGACTAGGCCTTGGGCTAATCTGCAAGAAGACACTAGAATATGAAATTCTACTTATTTCATGCTGGGTGAGACTGACCTTTTGGCTCTGAGGTGGTACCAGGAAAGCTGCAGCTAGTTTAGATATGCACTGTCTCCGCTGTGAAGAAATTAATTACTGTATAACAAAAAAAAAAATTCCATTTAGCAAGAATTTATTGTCCTGAGCTACTTAGGAAAAGAAATACACAGCCAGCCATAGTTGACTAATGAAGTGCCCTTAAGAAGTTTATGGGCAGAAAGTATCATCTGGATTTGCATTCCCCCATTGTTTCATAGGTAACTTTGTTTCACACGTTGTTTCACATATTACTGCAATTCCTGCCTTTTATAGCGTGAATATATAGTCCTTTTTTATTTACATAAATCTTTAGAAACTGAAACTCTACAATAAAGTTTGCCAGCTTCAATATTTTACAAACTTTTCTTTGTAAATGGTGTGTTGTCATAACGTAGATTTCTAAACGTGTGTTCTGAATGCTTTTTAGAGCTGGAGGACCTGGCAGAGCATGGGATTTCCTTGCCTCCTAATATGCAAGGACTGACAGATGAACAGATAGAAGAACTGAAATTAAAGGATGAATGGGCAGAAAAGTGTGTGCCCAGTGGTGGAAGTGTCTTTAAAAAGGATGTTATGGGACGAAGGAATGGACACGGTAAATAAGAGCACAAGTATATATATATATATTTTTTTTTCCTGCAAGATAAATAACATATGATATCGTGGGGAATGTGATAGCCATAATTCTCAACCTTCCATTTTTACTTCACTGCTCTAGCAGAAGAGAAAATCAAGTAAATACTAAATGTACAATTCATACCAGGCCAATACATTAGCAAACCCATATTTATTTGCTATTATTGTAAAAAATGATCCTGTATTAAAGGCATTTATAGACCTGTTAAGTAGAAGCTGTGTAAGGACACTGTTTTCATAGAAATTCAGCTAACTTATTAGTGAGACTTGAGTATTAAGTCTTGTGTCTTGGATTAGAACCTGGTATGATGTTGATTTAAAGGCCTAAATAGTTTTTTTTTTTTTTTTTTTTCTCTCTTGAGCACACACGCTAGCTTATGCTAGTTAGCTTTGCAACCATAGTATTTGGAAATAAACTCCCTGAGTAAGCAAGTATCAGAAGCAAAGCTGACTGTTTCACCCTAATTTATTCTCTCTATTTGTAAATGCATGCTCAGGTAACATTTTTCTCGGGAGTCTCAAAGATATCTTCAGCAAACTGGTTATTTTTTTCTAGTGTTTCTTTACCTCATTCACTGAGACTCCAACTCACTAAACTCCCCACGTCTCTTTTATTTCTGCTCAGGATGTTTGTGCCAAGTGCTTTTGCTGGAATACTTGCTACGTGTATCAAGCACCACCACCAGGCTAGAGCTGGGAGCTTGAGGGCCAAGGGCAGAGGCAAGACCGTGATTGTTGTGTTGCTTTCAACACCACAACAGTGCTTGTTGGGGCCAGGAGCTCTTTAGACCTGGGCTCCAGGGCAATTCAATTAAGATACAGTCTTTGAATAATTCGGTTGCAGTCCTAACCCAACATGCGTAAAAGGGCTTATTCCATGTGGCTTACTTGGGGGGAAAATAACTTTCTTTCCTAACTGCATTCTCAAAAGTAGTTGAATCTCTGTCCAGCCAAAACCTGGCTGGGCTAGGCAATTAGCAGAAGAGTTTTGGTTCAAAGTTAGGAAGAACTGGAAGTTTAGTATGGTAATGTAGTAAAAATTTGCAAGCACTAGCATAAGAATAGTTCTGCTTTTAACTTTTTTATACTTTTTCATAAACTTTCCTTTTATAGTTTTGCTCTCGCATTTGTTTGTTAGTGGATAATATTTCCTCACATAAGTCAGATGTCCTTGTGGAAAGATATATGTGATTATCTCGGGAGAAATATTAGTTTGCTTTTAGACTAGGAGGCAATACAGTAATGAACTAGTAAGTTTACTGCAACTTAGTATAAGCATATCTCCTGTTTGTAATGTAGTTGTATTTAGTTTGCTTAAAGTGGACAATAACCTGATCAGATTGTTTGCTGTTATTTTATGCCATGTAATGTTTATGTGTCAAACTCACATCTCTCATTTGTAGCTCCAAATGAAAAAATGCAGCAAGTTATAAGAAATACAATAGAAGAAGCGAAGGCAATAATCTCTAAGGTAAGTCTTATGAAGCACCATGTGGTATGTGAGACTTTTTAAATAGGTGCTGTGAAGATGGCCTGTTTGAGGGGAAAAAACAGACTTTTTTCCAGTGCCAAGGGTAACAGTGAGAAAAAATAGACTTTTTTTTCAGTGCCAAGGGTAACAGTTTTGAATAATGTCATGAAGTGATGTAAATAATGTAAATAGTGTAATAAGAATGTGACGATTCTGTTAATCATTTTCTTAATGGTTTTTGGCAAGCTCGTTCAGCAAGTTAAAGAATCAGGTATTCAATTCCAAGTGAATGCTGGCAGCCTAGACCAAACTAAATGATTAAATTGCATTTAATTTTATCCACACATTCTTAATTTGCTATTGATGCATTTTTTACGTGAATGCTTGTCAGATATTCTAGTGAAAAATTAACTACCATCTGCCATATTCCTGGAATCAGTTGCCTTTTGCTCATTAATATAGTCTGAGTTTTATATATAATTAATTGAGGAATGTGTTCTCATCTCTTAGATGGACCTTGTTTTAACAAGCACTTGGATGCCTGCTGAATTTCAATGACATTGTGTGCTTAAAGATTAACATGAGAGGGTGCTCTGATGGGTCTGTGGTCTAAACTATTGAAGTCCATCAAATATTCAGATAATTCTGTATTGCGTCTCAGATTTCCTGTTAGTTTGAAGCACAACTGATTTTCTCTGGATAGATTTTCTTTTTTCCTTTTGATTGTAACTCAGTACCTCTTTTGCTAAATACAGAGAATTTGTAATAAATATTTTTATTTACCGAGGAAAGACGATCCCGGGGATTTGGTCCCCACTTTGCAGGTTTGTCTGGTCAAAACTTACAACTATATTCCATGCTATTGTTTACTTTACAAAATTGCTGCACTGCATGCCCATTCACTGCAGAAATTGCTGCAGCTACACTGGTGAACGAAGAGGTAGTTTGTGAAGTGGGTTTGGCAAATCCTATTGTGCGAGAGCTAGATGAGTTTTTCTGTTGTTGATTGCTACACATTTAAGTAAGTACCTATAATCTCTTTGCTTTGAGGATTAGCTTTCAAAGCAAAGGTGATGTTCTTATAGTGAAGAAAATGGAGAAATGCCTATATACTAGGAAGAAAAAATGGATCATCTGAAGTTTAGAAACTTGTAATTGGCAGTTTACTGATTTAATAATGTCCACAAGGAGGCAACATTCTCTTAGTCCCTTTTTGTTTTATAAACCTCACTATTAAAATATTAGAATTGTGAAATCCACACGCAAGTAATAATTCTTTTCCAGATTCGCTTTTTTTTCTCTGTTGCAGTTTGGATTGAAATGATCTCAAGTATATTTGAGCTTAAAATCTGTGTGTGAGCCGTACTTTACTCTTTTGCTCATGTGTGCTCTGTTTGTTACTGAAGTCTCAGGTTTGAGGGCTCTCCAGTAGCCCTCACTTGAATTTGACTTTTTTTTTTTTTTTTTTTTTTTTTTTTTTTTTTTTTTTTTTGTATCTGGTATCGTAAATCACAAGTACTTGGAATGAGAGATTCCCGATCTATTTTGCACAGTCATACGTACACATGCTTGAATGTCTGTATTACATACATGTTGTTGGGCCTCCTGCACTTTTTTTTTCTGCTATTTGAAGAAACTTAAATAGTGTGGGAAGTCAGAGGGAGGAATTTTGATGTATTTAAAAATCAATCTTCATTGGAGGAAATTTGCACTCACTTCTTTTTTTTTTTTTGTGCAGCTGGTTAGTTTAGCTCAAATATCTGATGAATTTTTGAACCAACTACAAAGCATTTTTTTCTTCATGTTCTTTTAAATGTAACAACTTCTCTGCCTGTATTTCAGAAACAAGTTCAGGCCAACGTGTGCCTTAATATGGAGATGGTGAAAGATGCATTAGACCAGCTCCGGGGGGCTGTGATGATTGTGTATCCAATGGGATTGCCTCCACATGATCCAGTTAGGATGGAGTTTGAAGACAAAGAAGACTTGTTGGGAACTCACGTATGTTATATGTGGTTTATATATGATGTCGGGGTTAAATTTATACTGAGCTGTTCTTTATTTTAATAGTTCAGGTTACGTGTTTTCATGCGAATGTTTGATTTTTGTTTAACATCTTTGTTAGATTACAAAAAAGGAATCGATAGCTTACATAAAAATGAGGTAAATGAAGTGTGTTTCCAGTATTCCACATAAAGGTAGAGGTAATACAGGTAAATTTAGCACCCACTTTTTTAATGCCAGTACTGAGAATTTATTGCCTAAAAAGTTTCTGTTACATCGATTGAATGGAACATTGAAATGTTGCCATTCAAGAAAGATTTTTTTTTTTAATTTATTTTTAAGAATGCAAATATTTCTCCCCTCTTTCACCTTGTGTATTTGTTTGTCACAGGCTGGCCTCGAAATTATAAAAGAATCAGAAGCACAGTTATGGTGGGCAGCAAAGGAATTGAAAGAAACAAAATTGCTCTCTGATTATGTAGGCAAAAATGAAAAAACAACCATCATTGTCAAGATACAGAAAGTAAGTGTTGCTGGAAGTTTCCTTTACACATCATTTACCTTTGGCTATTCATTTTTCTAGGAAAGAGAATTGGCAGTAGGTGTATAAAATGTAATAGACTGAGTGTCTTAAAACAGTACACGTATTTTAAATTTCTAAATTTATTGATACTCTTATATATTAGAAGTATTTCTATTAGTTCCTTTGCCCATCAGTTAAGTACTGTAATTGTCATTGCTTACTCCATAGTTCTTGTGAAAAGTACAGCAAAGGCATCTGAATGAAGATTTAAAGATACACTAAATGCAGCCGGCTGAAACCTTGACCAGCTCTCAGTTGCTTCTTGGTATCTACAGCAACTGAGCAGACCCGTTAATTCAATCTAGGCTGTTTTTCTGATTGTGAGTGTTTGGGAGGTTTCTTTTCCACTCTGCCTTTTGGCCTTTAAAAATCAGTTTTAATGTTTTGTGTATTTGAGCTTTGTCAAAAAGTATTTCCACGCGTTCACCCTGTTCTTCTATAAATAAGAGCATCCAGGAGATGCATTTGGGAGTGTCAGATGCTTCCTAGGGTACTTCCTTGTAAACAGGATCCTTCTAGAGCTGCATTTCACTTCCATGTCAGTGAGAGCTGCTCTGCCACAGCAGGCACTAATGGCCACAGCAGATCTTGCTATCTGTGAGTGCTGGAGTAGAAGTCCTTGAAGCTAAATCCAGCAGCTTACGTGTTTGTCATTCATCAGGGCACAGCTGCTTTCTCCTTTGTATCAGGGTGACTGAAAACTGGTGTGACTGCGCAGCAGCCCTTCAAGTATAGGCGCCCTGGAAAGTTGTCTTGCAGTTTAATTGCTTATGGTCCCCTTCAGAGAATGCAAAGCAGACAGTGTTTCCCTGCTGCTTCTTTTCTGGTGATGGATGCCTGCATTCTTGGGTTGGAGAGCTAATTTAGACCACCTCGAACCCTTTTTGTTCCAGAAAGGATTCATCATCCTCATTTAAACTGTTCTGTTTGCCATTGCTGACAATAGGTGTCATCAGCTATTTTCTGCTCTGTGCATCATTGCTTCCATGAGGACAGTTGCCTTGGGGAAGGAAAAAAAACCCACCTTCCTTTATTTGTAGTAACTTACACTGTTTTGTGCCTGTCTCCTTCCTTGTAAACAAAGCCTTATGCCATCTAGTGTACATATTAGCAGAGAAGTTAAAGATGGATGAGCCCATCATGAGACAGCTGAGCGATCATAAAGGTGAGAGATTTGCAATGTCTTTCACAATATAAATTTAAGTAAAACAGGCTAGAGAATCCTGTATGCTGCCCCTATTGCTGTCGACACAACTAGGGGAATGATTCAGAAGCTAAGATGAAAGATTAATTCTCACTTTAATGCAACATTTTCATTTTCTTGTCCTGCAGGACAAGCTAGGTTTGAGAAGTCTTGTTGTCCCAAGAAAGATTTTTCTATCTTTGCATAGAAGATTCTCCTAGCCTTCCTTGTCTTGCAATTGCCATCACCAGTGAAATTTCCTGTTTCCATTTCAGAAGGGACAGGGAGCTCCAGGACGGGAGCCTGTGATCAGTCATGAAGAGCAAAAGCAGATGATGCTGTATTACTACAAAAAGCAGGAGGAGTTTAAGGTAAAGGTGCCTTTCTGCTGCGCCTGGTACCTTTTGGCTGTAGCTGCCATTGGGGTTCCCTTCATTGACAGCTTCCTAACCTGTGTTTCTGCTCACAGAAACTAGAAGAGGATGATGATGACTCCTTTCTAAACGCTGAGTGGGCTGATAGCCATGCTTTGAAAAGACAATTTCATGGTGTGAAAGACATCAAATGGGGGCCCAGATGAAGCTCTACAAACACTTTTTTTTTTTCTGTCTTTATGCCACTTGATTGATAGACTTGTTTGTGAGGAGGAGCAGTGTTAGTGCGTGGTAGAGCCTTCTGACTAAAGCTGAAATGCTCCTTCCCTAGCAGACATCTGTTTCAGGACAAAGTTTTCAATAACTGTTTACACTTCTGTAACTCTAGCCACACTAGTCCCTGCAAAAAAAGAAAAGGAATCAATCCTGTTATAGAGTTCATTGTTTTTATTAGAGACTTGTAATTTTAATATTGAAATACTAAACTATTTCCTAATTAATATATCCAATAAATATGCACTAGAATGTTGAATACTGTTCTGAGTGGTTTTTATGATTTCTTGACTCTTGTTTTCCCTTCAGACAGTATGGTCTATTGAAGTTAGTTTTTCGTAAGAATCAGTTTTCCCTGGCTAATTCAGTGCAAATTAAGTGTTTTTATCTTCTTGCTTATATTTTAACATATCGAATTTAAAATAATCATTTTCAAGTGAATTAAAGTCTTAACAATTTTTTAAACCAAGTATTTTGTGAAAAATTGAATTAATATCTTCCTAGGATACTTTTTTTCTTTGGTTTTAGTTTCTTTTGACATTTCAAGGCAACCTGCTAAGCTCAGCCAGCTGAACAAGCTATTAGTCATGATGCTTTTATACAGAGAGTGACATAAACTTATTTACAAAAACAAGGATCACTTGCAAAGGGATTGGATACAATGGAAACAGGTTTAGTAGGGAAAGATCTTTAACACTGAATTACTTCTAAGAATATAATTGGATTAGAAGAATTTTTTATAATGAATTGGCATTTTTAAAAGGGAAAAAGCATTCTAATTTATTACAGTGTGATTCCACGGGGTGTTACCGTGTGCTGTTTTCAATATATGCTTAAGGTTTAAGATTGAGCTTTGCTTTTTTTTTTTTTTTTTTTTGAGAGAGAGAGCATCGTCTTATCAGTTCTAAGGTGAAGGTCAACCAAGGCATTTCTAGTAGATTGATGCAGATACTGCCTTTGCTCTTTTGAAGGGAGGGTTCTGATTTGGGTTACTTTATGACTAAGTGAATTTTGATGGAAAATTAATCTCTTAAGAGCAAGTTCCCTAAGCTTTGCATGTTTTGACTTTTGTGCCCTTAAGGGGATGTTTCTCTGAGGAGGTGGGTAAGTGCGCTCAGGAGCGGTAGCACAGTGGAAGGGCACAGCGGTGTCTGCGTTTGCAGCCCAGAGCAGTTACCCTGGGGCAGCAAGGCAGCCAGAAAGCTAGAAACAGGTAATTTCTTGATTTTGGTGGCAATCCACAGTGGTAGGTGAATGCTCTTGGTCCGTAACTACAATTAGCAGCAGTCAGAGAAATTACGCTAAAATTGTGAGATTACTCACAGATTACTTTGAGAAGTCATTAGAAAACCTAGCTCCAGCACGTGGCCTGTGCCACCAGTTAGGAGAGGTGCAGGGTGCTGGGGGTCTGGCTGTGACTCTGTAGGAACTTCCACAGATGTAAAACTCTCTCCCTCTTCTTTCCTGATGAATGATCAGACCCTACTTACTTGGCTTCATGTGTGACTGTTGACTGAGAGCCTAAACTTCAGAAATAATTCTGCCTTGAGAGTATTTTTTTTCTACTATTTGGGTAATGTTTTTTATGTATATATATATATTTATTTACTTGTATTTCTATATAACTGTGTGTGTATATACTTTAAAAATCAAAAGACTGTATTTGTAGATGAATAATTCAGGGTTGTCGCAAATTTGTTTTTCCTCCTCTTCTAATGAAGTTGTAGAACATTATGTGGTTTTGGCAGCCACCAAAAAATGCAGCCCTATTTATAATCTTCCAGAGTAAGTTGTTTAGAAGCCTGACGTATTTTGTATCCAGCGGGGAGTTATAATGTGGAGGTTCCTACGCTCATTTCCTCCTAGGATCACTTCTGTTTCCTGCACTCCTTGTGACAGCACTTCCCTCCCCAAAATCTTGTCTTCTTTCCCTATGAGAAGCAGGCTGAGGACAGTGGGCAGTGCTGGGTGCTTGTCCTGCTGCCTCTGGCCCTCAGCCTGTCCCAGCAATCGCCACCTCTGCAGCGCTGCTGCCTGGCAGCCTTTGCTTTTTTCGGCACCCATGGAGCCTCATGCCGAGCTGCCCGGGAGCGTCTCAAGAGCACTGGGCTCTGGGCATCCCACGTGGGCGTCCCGAGTTAAAACATGACCTTTCCTCGGGGTAGTTGTTTATCATCGTTTCTGCCCTCCAGAACATGCTGCTGGAGTGGGTGGTTGTCTGCCTGCTTCTCATGGCTTGAAAAATAACTTCTGTGCGTGTGTGTGTGTGACTTTGTCATAACTGCATGGAGATTAGTACCCTTGGCAGGAAGTATCCCAGATGTTTTGGATCAGTTATAATGAACACTTGAAAATATCAAGCCAAGTCCCTCTTACAAATAAAGCTTTCCTTTTGAATTAATATTTTTCTGAAGAGTTTATTCTGCAGGCTCCCAGGCCTGTAAATAACTGAAGTCATTTTTGGCTTTTAGCCATTTCGTTTAATGTCCTTGATACCTTCTCCACTAGCAGAGGAGACAAAATGGGAATAACATGCACTAAAGTATCTATATTCCCTGCATTTCCCTATTCAAACTCCAGGGCATGTCTACAAGGGCGAGCAACGAGTTTGCCGTGGCCAAGCCAGCATACGGTGCTAGCGGCCCCCCCGGCACCTGGCAAACTCATCAAAGGAGCCCGAGAAGTTTTATTACATTTCTAAGGCTTACTGAGAGTTATTGTTTCTGTGAAAAAGATATGTTTAATTGCCACTCTATACAAGACTGGGGGGGGCAGAAATTATGCTTAGGAGCTTCTGATTATGAGGTTTATTGTGCTATCATTTCCTGCTTAAAAAGTGAAGAAAAAGTGAGCATCAAAAATAAGTATCAAGAGAAGAAGCTGCTAACCGTGATTAACCGAGTGAGCAGAGGAAAAGAAATCCAGAGTATCCATGTTCTTTGGCGTATTCACAGCAATGGAGGCCACTGTAGAGCTGCTGCATTCGGTTGCTCTGACTGAAGTTGAATGAACTTTTCTGGAAAAAGATGAAAGAGCCCTAGAACAAAGCCCAGACCTACAAAAACTTAAATATCTCCTCTAAAGAAGTTGAGAAGTGAGATAGCAAACCTGTGTAGCGTTCATAATTTGTGAAAGTACTTTATCTTCCATGCTGTTTATTCCTGGAAGTTTGATAGCTGACATGCCCTTCTGGAGGGGAAAATGAGTTTTCTATCAAAGGGCACATACAAGGGAACGTTGCAGCGGTGTTTATTTTGTGGCCGTATCGCCCTTCTGATTAATGGAAATTTATATGGCATTAGCAATGTAACTGCAGTCTGCAATGTACTGTTGAGGTTTCGGGGAAAGGAGTGTTTTGGCATAAGCCAGAGCGAAAGAGGGGAGCTGTTGTGCGGGCAGTCATGAGAAAGGCCTGCGGCGGGAGCCCCGGCGCTGTGGGGGCCGCCCGTGCCTGGCTGCCCTCTTGCACAGCCCTGTGCTCCAGGAAGCTGCTTTGCACATGTTCTTCTGTGGGGACCCCCCCCCAGCCATGGGTTGTGCTGGTTTATGCAGACATATTCTCTAGTTTGATTTTACTGCATTAATGCAATGCACAAAAACAACTAGGGAATTGGAATTTGGCTCTTGTGCTGGAAAGTCTTACAATAGGGTGAGTCTAATGTATGCAGGGCATTTTTAAAATTGTTGCATTTTTTGCTTATTTGTTTGTTTTCCTTTATTTTCCCCTTCTTTCTTATTCCCCCTGTAAACAGCTAGTTTTCCTGATGCCATAAAAGCACCGGGGTCTGCTCCATCCTATCGGGAAGAGGGGCTGCAGCCGGTGGCTGTGACTGCAACCTGCCAGTGCGGGAGGAGAAGGAGGAGGAGCAGCAAGCGCAGGGAGCTGGGGAGCTGCCACTTTCCGCAGTGCTTACATCTCCCCTGCCTGCAATCCCTACTCCTGTTCAGCCCCGACAACTGCAGGAGCTGAGAACCCAGCACTGCGTAGCCCAGGGGTGTCTGTCACTGCCTTGCAGCTTCTGTGGGGCTGGGGAGGACAAGGACCTCCTGCCACGGCCAGCAGCAGGATCTTCCACCTGGGAGAGGTAGGATGCCGGGGACCTCCTGGTTCTGAGCCCTCTGGCATGGTAGCCATGGAAAAGATGCAGCTTTTGGCCTGACGGCTCCAGGGATGGTGTTTCTCTCAGCAGCTGTGCTGCATCACCGAATCACAGATTGAATATTGGGAGCAACCTCTGGAGATTGACTCCTGCAACCCCTGCACAAGCAAGGTCACCTAGAACGTGTTGCAGAGGATCGTGTTCAGGTGGGAGAACATGTCTAGAGAAGGAGGCTCCACAACCTTGCTGGGCAGCCTGCTCCTGTCACGCTCACTGTCAAGAAGCTTTTCCTCATATTCAGGAAGAACTTCCTGTGCTTCAATTTATGACTGTTGCCTCTTGTCCCATCACTGTCCACCACCAAAAAGAGTCTGTTTTTGCCCTCTTGGCACCCTCCCTTCAGGAATTTCTACACATTGATAACATCCCCCTGCAGCCTTCTCCTCTGTAGACTGAACAGTCCCAGGTCACTCGGCCTTTCCTCATAGGAGAGATGCCCCAGTCCCCTGCTCATCTTTGTAGCCCTACTCTGGGCTCCCTCCAGTAGCTCCATGTCCCTCTTGTACTGGGGCGCCCAGCACTGGACACAACACTCCAGGAGTGGCCTCACCAGACCTGAGTAGAGGGGCAGGATCACTTCCCTCAGCCTGCTAGCACCTCTCTGCCTAAGACACCCCAGGACACCATTGGTCCTCTTGGCTACAAGGGGGCATTGCTGGCTGTGGCTCATGGTCAGCCTGGAGTCCACCAGCACCCCCAGGACCTTCTCCACAGAGCCGCCCTCCGGCAGGTCACCCCCAGGTCTGTACTGGTGCATGGGGTTGTTCCTCCCTAGGTGCAGGACTCTGCACTCGCCTTTGCTGAACTTCACAAGGCTCTTCACAAGGCTCCTCTGTGCCCCTCTCTCCAGCCTGTCCAGGTCCCTCGGAACAGCAGCGCAGCCCTCCGGGTTATCAGCCACTCCTCCCAGTTTCCTATCCTCAGCCAACAGAGGTCCCATTGTAAGCTGAACAAGACTGGACCCCATACAGACTACTGGCCTCAAACTAGACTCTGCACTGCTGCTCACCACCCCCTGAGCTCTGCCGTTCAGGCAGTTCTCAGTCCTCCTCACTGTCTATTCATCTACAGCACACCTACTGAGCTTGCCTATGAGGATGTTATGGGAGACAGCGTCAAAAGCCTTGCTGAAGTCAAGGTAGACAGTATCTACCACTCTCTCTGCATGTACCCAGACGGTCATTCTGTCACATAAGGCTATCAGGTTGGTTAAGCATGACTTCCCCTTGGTGAATCCCTACTGACTACTCCCGATCACCTTCTTGTCCTCCACACGCTTAGAGATGGCATCCAGGATAAGGCGTCAGTCACTTTTCCAGGGATGAAGGTGAGGCTTGCAGTGGGTGACGGAAGTGGCCTACGGCATCAGCAGAGAGCCCCGAAACTCCGAGCACATGCGTGTGCATGCACGCGTTGGGAGGTGCTATGGCACCTTCTGCAGGAACTACTTTCCAGCCAGGTTCAAGGACTGGGCTTGTCCCCATAGTGTGCTGAAGTGAGTACGCACTGTACAGCAGCTAAAATGATTTTGCATTTAGGATGAGGAAGTTTATAGCAAAAATAGGAAATTTGGCACTTCCTTAAGGAAAAAAAAAAGGGCAATTATTGTTTTATTCCAAGGATTATGTTTATGAGAGCAGCTCTCAATAAAGGCTGAGTAGTAAAGCCAAGTATGATTACATATCTTTAATGTTGCACTTACATGATTTGTAGGGTTTCCCCTACAAGTAACCAACAGACAGCTGCAGGTCATGTTACTGTGGGCACCGCAGTGTCAGCAGAGTGGCATTTCCTACCACCTCGTCTTTGTTTCTTGCTTGAGCAATAGCTGCTGCAGTTCAAGGGTTCAATCCATAATTTTCCATAGCGCAGTGATCAGTCAGGATTTTGGAGCGCTGTTTCTTCCTGCCTCAACAACGCCCTGCTGTCTCATTCAGAAAAGGACATTTAACGTCTTTCCTGACGAGGGATATATATCTTTTTTTTTTTTTTTTTAGAAATTCCATTTTAAGATTTTGCTAAGGACAGATGGAATGGTAATGAGCTTACAACATGATCAAAAGGCTGCAGTTTGCAACTCCAATCACTGTCTTTCAATTGTGATCAGAGCTAGTGATAGAATCATAAACTAATTTATGTTGCAAGGATGTCTTGAGGTCTTCTGGTCTTTCTACACATATAAGGCAGGGCACAGCTGTCAATTAGATCTAAATTCAAAATTAGATCAGGTTGGTTGGTGTTTGGTGTCAAAAAGTAAATAAACAAACAAAAACAGTTACCAGTTCCCTTGTCATTGGACGTAACAATTTTTTTAATGGATTTTTATCTCACAGCTGATTGACCCTAGAAGAAAGCCTTGAGCTTCAGGTGAAGCTTTCAAATCATTTCACTGTCTCGGGAAGAGAATGAATGGGAATTGCCATGATTTCTTCAAGGGCCCTTCCTTAGAGCTGTTGTACTCTTAATACTCAGAGAGAGGTGTATTAGTGTGTTCATCCATCGTTGTTCAGATGTTGATCAGTATAATATACAGGTACTTACATATCTCTACAAATGTATGGGTGACTGCTGAGTTCAAAGCATGTTGCTAACCAGCAGATGGGCTTCTGTGGATGCAGATAATGGAAAATGCTGCATACTGTTGTGTGCAAGTGCAGCAGACCTGTGCTGCAGGTGTTGGCAGGGTCTTTTTTTTTTTTTTTTTTTTTGTTCCCAAGCGGGAAATCAGCCTTCTGGCACACAAACTTGTGTATTCTTTAAAGAAAAAGAACACGGATCTCTCTGCTGCCCCAACAGGGCCTTTGCAGGCCTCCATCCAAAACTCCCTGGCAGGACCTGATTGCTGCAGCAAGGTCCAAACTAGGGAAATTTGGGACTGGGGAGGTCAAATTAATTTGGTGTTAAATTAATTTGGTGTGTTAAAGCCTCTAAGCGATGGCTCTCCCCATTAGATTTGAAAAGTGTGTACAGAAAGAATGAATTAGCAGCCTAAACTCAAGAGCAGAAACAGTGTCCTAAAGGGAACATCTACTGAGTGAATCTTGATGCACTGTCTTGAGCAAAACATGTTCTCTCTGCCAAGTTACTTCTTATGTCTCATGACATGACTTTTTCACCAAGTCTGAAGAGCCATTTAAACAGGAACACATTGTTGAGCTCACTTTTTCTCCCCATAGTTCTCTAGGGGCTGTGAAATTCTGTATATTGGGAAACAGGTCCTTCCATGGGAACTGCTGAAATGCCTTCACTGCCTGTCAGCTGCCTGTGTATGTTTCCAAAAGACAATGCTTCCCTGTTTTTCTGTTTGACAACAGGTTAACCATGGGGCAGCAGTGTGCCCTCGTGGCCAAGAAGGCCAATGGGATCCTGGCTGCATCAGGAGGAGCGTTGCCAGCAGGTCGAGGGAGGGGATCCTGCCCCTCTGCTCAGCTCTGGTGAGGCCACACCTGGAGTGTTGGGTGCAGTTCTGGGCTCCCCAGGACAAGAAGGACACGGAGCTTCTAGAGAGGGTCCAACATAGAGCCACGAAGATGATTAAGGGACTGGAGCATCTATCATATGAGGAAAGACTAAGTGAGCTAGGCCTGTTTCTTCTGGAGAAGAGAAGACTGAGAGGGGATCTGATCAACATATTCAAGTACCTGAGGGGTGACTGTAGGGAGGATGAGGCCAAACTCTTCCCCGTGGTGGCCAGTGACAGGACAAGGGGTCATGGATGTAAGTTGAACCACAGGAAGTTCCACCTCCATGTGAGGAAGAACTTCTTTGCTGTGAGGGTGCCAGAGCCCTGGCACAGGCTGCCCAGAGAGGCTGTGGAGTCTCCTTCTCTGGAGATCTTCAGTCCCGCCTGGATGCCACCCTGTGCCATGTGCTCTGGGTGTCCCTGCTGGAGCAGGGGGGATTGAACTAGTTCTCTAGAGGTCCCTTCCAACCTCAACCGTCCTGTGATTCTTTGAAACAGTCCTTTTGGTGTCTTTAGTATTTCTCTCAGCTAGGAAAATACCTGGGTTTTAGTAGCAGGAAACAGAGATGCCAGGTCATGAAGGGCTTCCTGATGGTAGCCTCGTCCTGTGGGACCTGCCCTGTTGCTGCCTTGAGCCGGGCTGGCTGATCACGAGGCATTGGTGTCCCGCACTGCCAGAGTGTTTTGAGTATCCTCTCCCACAGAGTTGCTCCACCTGCATGGATATTTCATGACCTCCCTTAAGCTTCTTTCCCCCTACAAATACCCAGCATGGGCTTAGCGTGGAAAATAATACTTCAGTTTTGGGGTGCCCGTAATGCCAAGAGAATGATGTGCAGGACATTACCCATATGGACAGCAACCCCTTGGGTAGATACTCAAGTCGGAAAGCCCTTAGCCATGCAGGCTGTACTAAAGTCTAGACTTGGCCAAGTTAGTAAAGGCACAGAGACTGGTGGGTGTCTTAGTACCCAGCATGTGGTGTCTGCACCAGTGGGCTATGGCAAGTGCCTTGACTCCATGTTTGATGAGCTGGTCCCTTGTCTACAGAGATTCATAGGGAAAGACAGGGCTGGTCAGCGAGCAGGATCAGGCTGCGCTGGGCAGAGGGGATCAGTCGCTAAGGGACTAGGGCGCTAGCAGAGGGCTGCAGCTTTGAATGAACCGTGTGAGGTGCGTGAAGGACATCCCCACGGTGCTCAAGCTGCTTACTGTGGTACGAGCTACTGGGAACGCCTTGCTGTTCCCACAAGGGTCCCACGCTGGCAGGAGGCTATGGATCAGCTGGCGACTGGGGAGCTTCGTCATCCAGAAGGGACATCAGTATTTCTGGATGGATTGTGGGGAAGTTGGATGATTTGCATGGGTGAAGTGAAGTGAAGTGAAGGAAACAATCGGG
Source organism: Crypturellus undulatus (assembly GCA_013389825.1). NCBI lineage: Eukaryota > Metazoa > Chordata > Aves > Tinamiformes > Tinamidae > Crypturellus > Crypturellus undulatus. The sequence continues at coordinate 4,138 of VWPW01001141.1, read as the reverse complement.
CAAAGCCCATCAGTTAGGCATGCTAATATCACCTAGGCTCAGTGAAGTGAAAGTCTGGTGGAAGAGCTAAATCCTGAGATTTATGAGGATGTCCTCAGGCCCGCAGAAGCCCCTAGCAGATTTTACAGATAAGGAATGAGGCTAGAAAATACAGATTTTACTGAGCAAAATATTAACATCCAGCAAAATTTCCTGGGACGGAGACCTGCCAAAAGGAGATGGGCTGTCGAGGAAGACTGTGGGCCTGTGGCCCATGAGGGGAAAGGGGTTTCAGCCAGGCTTAATGCTTGTGGGGGACGGTCCTTCTGGGCACTGAGGGCCGGAGCAGGGCCTAAGCCTGGAGGGAAGGGCCTTGGCTTCCTGGCCATACGTGGAGCTGTGCTGGTAGTCGCTATGGCTAATGGTCATCACACCATTTTTCATTAATCTGATCAATTAATGGGGGGATGAGGGGGAGGGAAGATCGCTGGCTTCCACACGAGTCCCACACCGGTGAGGCGGCCAGGAGAATCTGGCTTCTCTTACCCTTAGGTCAGCAGTGAGTTTTTTGAGACCAAACCCTCCTAAGCACCATTCTGCAGAGGCCCAGACTAGGAAAGCTTTCTAGACCAAATGGGGCGAATCAATCCCCAGTGGCAGCTTTTCTTTCCACACGTCTCTGCTGTGCTACGTGTCTCACGCAGCTCTGGCACCACTGGGAGAAGCTTGCCAGGCCGCAAATGATCTGAGCTTGTCATACGGCCCTGTACTCAGTCTTCCTTCCCCTCGTAGCGCACTTACCGGGGCTGAGTTTTTTTCCAGTTGAGCATGGGATTTTGGCTTAGTCATTTCAGCAAGTCCCCTTCCTCTTTTTTAAGTTTTCCCAAGGTTTGCTTTGACTTTGCATCCGTAGGAAATGACAAGTCATATCACTCTTTTTTTTCTTTCAAAGCATTTCATAGGACTTTGCTCTACTAGAGGCATGAGGTCCGAGCGGGAAGGCACAATGAACTCATGAAGTATTACCAATAGGAAGTGACACTTTTCCTTCTTTTGTTCAGTGAATTCCCTATGGCCTACAGTTAAAATATTGGAGACATTTTATTTAAAGGCAGGAAGGTCATGTTTTCAGCTTAGATAAATTTCTGATTTTCTATCTGACTGAGCGAAGCCAAACCTAATTAGTCTGAACGAATTTCAAGTGGAAATTGTGAACATTAAAAAAAAAAAAAAAAGTGAAGATAGCCTTAAATCAAGAGAAATAGTCCATTTTATTAGCACTTGTGCTTCATGGAGTTATCAGTATCAGTAGCAGAAGTAATAGCAGCCATATGTCACCTTCTGATGGCTGACTGCTGATCTCTTCCTTAACACTAAGACACTGAAGGTTGTGACTGCAGGTTGCATTTTTCCCATATGCCCATGTACTCTGTAGTACTTATCCGGTGACTGGATTCTTCAAAAAAATCCAGTGCACAAACTGCACAAAAATATTGTGAAATCTGTCCATACATTTAGGAGCACCTGGCCTCAGGTACTTAGACATTTTAAACAGCCAGCTTGCTGCTAAATAAACTCTCTCTTAAATCTTGCATGGCACAGATCCAGACAGACCTGGGAGGACAGTCAGCTGAAAAACACACACATCCCCCGCCGCAGCATTTCATGATAGGGGCTTGCTCTCACCAAAATGCAGGAGAAAAGGGAAAGAAGGAAGGTGTGTTGTGTGTGTTCAGTTTTATTTTCCTGTTCATTCTATGAATAGAACTCCTATTTCTACGACATTTCTAGAGCACCTTCCCATGTAACTTATGAGCTAGAGATTACTAAATAGTTAAACAAGTGTCAAATGCTAATGTAGTTGTTTCATCATATTATGCTTAAATATTTTTCTTAAATATTTACTTCTTAAATATTTTAGTTGTAAGAGGTCCTTACTCTGCATTATGGCAAGAACCCCAAGTTACAGTGAAAAAACAATCCATATCATAAATAAAAACTATGAAAGCTTGTAAAAGGTTCTTCACAGAATGATACATAGACAATCACAGGTTTGAAATTCTCCTTTTATTGCATATATTTCTTTTTATTTTACAAATAATTATATGTACTGATACAAATGTTCCTTCACAGAAGGTACATTTTTTTTAAAATAAAAAGGGCTAGGGCGTCATCCAAAATAAGACATTTATTGTTCATTAATATAAAATGTATTCATATTTCTAGGAGGCGTCATATCGAGACCGCTGTTCATCCAAATTTCTTGTATGATCTGTTCTCTGCGCTCTATCCTCTCAGCGAGGTCTGCGGCTTCTGTTGAATTATAACCTGAGTAAGAAGGTCTATAGAGTCCTGCCATCTCATCCGGAGAATCCGAGTCGGAGGAATCATCCTCCTCCTCCTCTTCCTCATTTTCACTGTTCTCGCAAGCTCCGCCACTTTCCGGTACTAAGTGACCTTTCTTTCCGAGCAATTTCTGGAAGTCATTAGAGCACGACACACGGATCACCAACGCGCACAGTGTGAGGATTAAACCCACACAAACACTGGACACAAACAGTAGAGCGGCTCTTTCAGGGTGATCTGAAATTAGAAATCCAGTGCTTAAGCACTTTGCAAACTCCACCAAACCCCAGCTCCAAAGAAGTCTTGTGCAAAAAACACTGCGTTGTGCAGCCACCACGGTGGGAGGTGTTGGGGGTGGGAGGACCCCTATTCTGCCACGCGCAGAAGCCCCTGGAAACCGAGCGCTTAAATTACTGTGCAAAAAGCCCAGCCTCTCAATAACATCATATAGTACTGGCACTACTCTCTTTTTTTATTAGCAATTTGCTGGCATCCTTAACCACCTACCAGAAGATACTGCCTTTTTCCAGCCATGCTGCCAAACTGGGTCTTGCCCACGTGCACAGAGGGCATGGGAAGGGAAAAATTATGCTCCGAGGAGCCACAGCAGCATCTCCAGGCCCAGGCATGGAGAGGGTGTTTTTAACTCTGCAATGATGACTTTGCACTAGAGCGACAGGAGACGTGCAGCTGGGAACATCCTTTCTTGGTGGGACGTGAAATCAAAGCCATGGAGCTGCTCGAGCTGCAGTTTTTGGAGCAGCGCAAGGGGCGCTGGGGCCGCAGGGAGCATCACGTGGGGCAGCAGTCCCTGCTCTTTCCCAGGGGAGCAGAAATCCCCACTCCAGCACCCTCCTTCACAGCAGCTTGTGCTTAGTCCCGAAATTCATGGGGAATTCTCCTGCGCTTTTACAGATCTGGTGATCACCGATTTATCTGCTTAAACATAGTTTTACAGTGTTGCTAAGTCACAAAACCTACCCTATACCAAGGATGGCTTTTTCTGTGCGTGTTTTTTTTTAACTGCTCCTCAATGCTTCTTATAAGTATATAAACCAATGTTTCTAAAAATGGATGTCTCCAGCACTGCTCCCAGATCAAGATTTTCGAAAATACTGAACATCCAACAGTTCCCATTTAAAATACTCATTTTAAAAACCTTGGCTGCAGCATCTAAAAACGTTTGGATCCTTCAAGATGGAAAATATTCTATAAATACCAATTATGCCATGAATGTCCCATCCACAGGACTGTGATTATATCATAATGATACATTTACTATAAATACAGGACAAGCAGTTGCGAGTTTCATGAATTCGGTCATGACTTCCCCTCTCTCCACAATGCAAAGACCTAAGGAGTCAAACAAATTCAGTCTCATTTTCTTACCTCTAATATATGCAAATGTAGCCAAGGAGTTGCTAACGATGATTCCTTCCTTCTTTGGAAGCCTTGACTCCCTTGGGTCAAGGTCAGTACCTGTGACAACTGAGGAGGCAAAACAACGTCAGCCACATCACTCTGCTGCAGGAACGTGGCAGACCAAGCAATGGTTGGCAAATAAAATAGATGTTGAAATAAAATAAATAGTAAAATAAAAGAAATTAAAATTAGATGAAAAGAACAGATAAAATATTGAAAATATTCAATATATTCCATTTTCTATATTCAAGTGGGGTGGATCCTATCCTGTTCCCCATCTGTTGTGCTGGCCACTTAGGTGAAGAGCAGCAATTTTAGCACTTGGTCCATCATCCCACTCTCACCTCCCTCTGTCCAAGCTCCGCTGTGGTAAAATGTCCCCTTTAGGTTA
>VWPW01001140.1:554560-638145 GCA_013389825.1 Crypturellus undulatus | reverse complement strand
TGGAGTTATTCCTCCCCAGCTGCAGGATGCTGCACTTGTTCTTGTTGAACCTCATAAAGTTTCTCTCTGCCCAGCTCTCCATCCTGTCTAGGTCTCTCTGAATGGCAGCACAGTCCTCTGGAGTGTCAGCCACTCCTCCCAGTTTGGTGTCATCTGCAAACTTGCCGAGGGTGCACTCTGTGCCCTCGTCCAAGTCATTGATGAACAAGTTGAAAGGCACCGGGCCCAGTACTGACACCACTGGCCCCATTTATCACTGTGTTGAAAGCCTTGCTGAAGTCAAGATAGAAAGCATCCATGGCTCTCCCATCGTCCATCCAACTGGTCACCTCATCGTAGAAGGCTATCAGGTTCGTCAGACATTACTTGCCCTTGGTGAATCCATGCTGACTACTCCTGATCACTTTCTTCTCCTTGGCATACCTTGAGATGGTCTCTAGGATGAGCTGCTTCATCACCTTTCCAGTAACAGAGGTGAGGCTGACCAGCCTGTAGTTTCCCAGCTCCTCCCTCTTGCCTTTTTTGAAGTCTGGAGTGACATTGTNCACAGGGTGGCATCCAGGCGGGTTTGTCACTCCAGTCTAGAGTGACATTGTTTTTTTTCCAGTCCTTCGGCACCTCCCCCAGTCTCCATGAGCAGATCACCATGGAGTCAGGCAGGCACCCAGGCACATCTNATGAGCAGATCACCATGGAGTCAGGCAGATCACATCCATATGCACATCTAATTTTACTGAAATCGCATGATTTGCAGGCAACTCTTTACATTCTCACAGCTCAGTGGAGTCTGACTCCCTAGTGGATATGTAGCAGGTAAAACCACTGTTTATCTGAGCAACAGGTTAAATTCAGGCAACGTATTCCCGATTATGCTTTGTATGTTGTTTGTGGTTTGGTACTTGTCCGACTAATTTGTGGAGTTACTTATCTGTGTATATTTCTTTCTCAAATTCAATCTCTCAAGCATTGCTCTAATAATTATTTATTTAGAACTCCAAATTTCTTATGTGGAAACTTAAATAAAACATCAGGATGATGACTCCAAATCACTGCAGCAATGAACACAATTCTCACATTTATGCCATAGTATTGATTTATGTCTCTGTGTTGAATGTGGATATCCTATTCCAGATATTCAGCAATCAAATTGTTAAATCACCTCTCTCTCCATCAAAATTTAAAGACTCATTCTACTCTGTTCTGGTTGACAAAGGTCAAAAGATAAGTAGTAAATATTCCTCTTTGCTTAGAGAGAAGGTATTTCCTTCTGAGACTGCTTTTAATCTACTTATAGAATAAAAAAGCAACAGGTGAATAATAAATGAAACAGTAGTTTCATTCAATATTGTTTTTAGAGTGGCGTCCTTAAGATTTCTTTTTTTCATTTCTAAGTGTTTTTTTCCATGAAGAAACTTACATTTGTAACCCCTGGCTGATAGTTGTACTAGTCCACTTGAAAGCCTCAACAGTTGTTTTTTCAAAGTTACATTTTTAAATTACATTTCCCAGAGTGGAGGGTCACCGGCTTCCATTGACAAAGACATCAAAAATTATGTGCAGCAATCTGCTTTGAGGAACAACAGGCAACCTGCCACTGTTCCTTAATTCTACTGACCTGCAATAGCAAGAACTGCATTAATATCCATTAATATCCAGAATGACCATCCAATCTCCATCTTTCTCATACCCACTTCCCTCAAAACAAGGTCATAGGTTTGCTAACGTTGGGGTTAGTGTAATGCAGGATTGTAGAAACTGCAGTGATTCCAATATCAAATTTTAGTGTTCATATTTAGATTTACTGCTTTCCAACTTAAATAAATGTAATTTTTGCACAAAGCCCGTATTAAATAAACCAAGAAATATATGAACTTACAAATTTTAAATAATGTGACTGTACTAAATAATATTTACATAATTAAATGTCTCAGTCTTGTAATTTTTGACTTTAAAGCCCCAAAATCTCATTTTGTATGTAGCAAAATCTATTTTATGGTATCAGAAAGCCCAGTTAGTTTTTCATCTTCTTCCCTCTCTTTCTGTTTCATGGCAATACGGCAGGCTTTAACAACATATACACACATACGCATTTTTCATTTTGATTCAAAGAGTAAATGAAATTACATTAGGTCTCATGAGTATATTGTCATCTAGATAGTAGCTTCATTTGATCTCATTGTAAATATTACTTTTATTATTTACAAGTTACTTTAATACTAACTACTGTTTGTTTAGTTCCAGTAAATGGTCTGCACGTTTTATTATATGGAGACTGAATCTTAGAATTATGTTGCACCAAGACCTGAATATGCAAAAGCAAGATTTCTAAATTGTTTTACATTTGCTAAAGGGCACAGCCATATAACAACTACTACTAAAATGAACACATGCAAACTCAATATGAATGAAAGGAAAATTAACTGAAAAATATAGGGAGAAATAAGTAACTAGAGATTAATAAAACATATCCCCCAAAGTCTCACATAATCAGAGATACATTTCTTCAATGCTACTATTAGAATGTATTATTGAAGCTTACAATAGAGCCTAAAATTCCAATCCAAGACAGTGAACTAGGCATAAGACAAATGAAGGTAAAAGACGGATGTTACACTCTCTGTCACTCAGGAGACCAAATATTAAATAGCAAGAATTTCTACAGCAGTAGAGTGTATCAGAAAAAGTATTTGCAGAAATAGTTTTATAATATGCTCATGAGACTTCCTCTCCATAAAGTTCTAGTTATCTTCACTCTAAAATGTGGACATAAAATTGGAAAAGAAGTCAAAAATCAAAAATGTTTCTTAAAATGAACAGGAAAATGAGAAGGTTGACTTTACAAACAGATTTGAAAAAGTGTGTCTTGTCTGTGTTACTAAAATGAAAGCTGGGATGTTGAGAAGAACTATGACTGTTTTTTACACAATCTAGGTTGAAAGTTAGAGGAGTGATTTTAACATCAGAAGAACGACGTTCTAGAAAGCTGGCATGGTGGAGACAGATGACCTATATCTAATATGCAGATGGCATGTTCCAGACTGGCACACAGATAATGAAGAAGCCTGAGTTAAAGCCTGAGAGGTTACTCTATGCTGCCACGATCCCTGCTGGTTCAGTTTGTTCATTGGAGTCTCAGAAATGAGCCCTAATGAAAGGATGGATTAAACGCATGGGAAAACATTGCCTTTAATCCACACACCACACTATAAATGTCTCAGAAATTAGCATATGGCTTGTTGGAAGCTCTGCTTGGCTCTTGAACTCTGCATTCATTTTCAGTGACATTCAAAACAGCTGATAAGGTGGATTTTGACCCGTGAATAAAGTCATAGTATTGCCTGATGTAGTCTTCTTTTTTTCCATCAGTTGATTTTCATAATATATACTGCAGAGACCGTGTGCTCCTGATCCCTGAAATTTGGCAGAGTATAGATTTTTATAGAGCCAATCACCATGGTATTCCATCATTTTCTATATTTGGACATTTCAGCACTTGGCTTGATCAGGAGTATTCTTATAACTGGATATCCAGAACAGTCAATAATCCTATCACGCTCCTTTTTACTGTGTAAAAATGGATACGCAAGTTGTCAGGCAGAAAAATGTCAGACTGCAGCAAGATGTTAATGGTGGTTGGTTATGTGCAAGCAGCACATATCTTCTGTACCCTTTTGTTGGAATTAAAGGAATCAATACAGACAATTATGTATTCAATTTCAGAATATCTAGCACAATGTTAAATAAAAGCTCAGAAGAAAATGTAGTCAGCTGTTTCCACTTGATTTTTTCTTTGTGCTATGGCTGTATAAAAATAGGTTAATACTAAAAATGGTTTCCAATACAATGAAAAAGTTGCTGAAGACAGATCTAAACTGAAAAAATAACCATCTCATCAATTATGCTAAGTATGTTAATTTTGCTTCTTAATCGTGAAGGAAAAGGTCATCAGCCAGATTTCATTCTGTTAATAGCTGCAGAATGACTGAGACTAAACTGAAAAGAGCTAAAGCAGCATCTGTGGTAGGCTTGAGAGCTATGTATATAACTCTGTGTAGGTCTGCATATTAAAAGACAAAGTAACACTGCAGCTATATGGTTGAGTGTAAAGCCAGGTACCAATAATCACTTGTGCATGTACTGCCTTCTATGCTAAGAGAAGACTGATGCAACCTGTGAAATGATTCCTTTCCTTCCTTTGGGGGTCTTGCTGACCCCAAGGCCTTGCAGAGAGTGAGGAATGGGCAGAAATAATTTGAAATATACACTATGTGCCCTCAAGAGGCCATGCCTTATTTGGTTATATAGCCTTTCTTAACAGGATAATCTTCTTTAAAAGAAATATACCAGATACTAATTTTGTGGAAGAGTTTTTCTCTGTAAATTTACGCCAGGAAAGAAATTCAGAATACAAACCTGCCAATCTCTTAATTATTTTTCAATCATTTCCCCAGGAATGGGATTAATTAGCATTCTTACTGCAACTAGAACTATTCACCCAAGCTTTTGTTTCAGTAAAAGTCTGATCTAATTCAACAAATATTTTTTGAAAGGATAGCTACCTGAACATTATGAAAAAACTATTTCATGACATTTGAAGCTTCAATAGAAATATAGGTCATGTTCTCAGACCATTTTCTTCCCTCCACACACCAGAAGAGTACAACTTGATTGCATATATACTCTGTGGCTGCATTCCATTTGCAATTTTTGTGAAGGCAAACTATGCTTTCTCTGAGACATACTTATTATTGAGTACTGTTATCCATAGACCACTGTATCATAGAGTCACAGAATGGTTGAGATTGGAAGGGGCCTCTCAAGATCATCTAGTCCAATGCCCCTGCTCAAGCAGGAGTATGCTGCACAGAATCATGTCCAGGTGGGTATCGCATATAACTGCAAAGTCTGGTCTGGAGAAAAGTATCATATATTATCATGGTTAATGAAGGACCAAGTTTTCCTTTTCTGCTCCTCAAGTACTAGTAGGCTAAGATTATAGAACTTAAGGAAGTTCTTGTTACACAAAATAGTGCAACTGAAGCATTCTTAAGATGACTACTTTAGAAAAGGCTGACAAAAGGTTTGAAAAGTTTAAAAAACAATAAAATGGTTCCAAAAGGAATATTTGGGATTGAGAGAAGAATAAAAATCTATAATTGGTGTGAGTGAGGAAAAATCTATTCAAAACTTCTGCTTTAACACTTTACTGGTACATGCAATATGTTGAAAAAAAAAAAACAAAAAAGGAAACAACTCGATTATTTACAGAAAAAAATAGAATTCTCAGAAATGCAATTTATAATCCTGTAATTCGTCATTAAATTAATGTCAGCAGTATGCTGCAAGCATCAGAACATAGATGAGAAGGGGACAGAAGATTAAGAGCAGAACAGGAAAAGTCTTCCCACAACAGCAGAACGGTGTATATTTCCTTATCCTTTTTTCCAAGTTTCTTTGTCTATGCAAAGCCAAGATGAATGTAACAGCAAAAACGGCATACTAGTTAGAGAACTGCTACAAGCAAAATAAAGTGTGGTACTTTGCTGACCTGAGGGAAAGACATATTCTTCAAGAAGTATTCAAAAGAATAACAAAAACCCAGTTTAAACCATTTTGTGGCCAACATCCTAAATATAGACAAAAATGTGTGAAGCATTTTTCTAACTTCATGCATAAGGCCCTGACCAAGTAAAGCACAGGGGACTATTGTTCCAATGAGAAAAACTGAATGTGCTCAAAGATCTCCCTTTTATCAAGCAAGTTACCTGTTCTGAATGCTATAGAGTTAATTTTGTTTTTTTCTCGTAAAGAATAGGTAAGATTCCCATGGGAAAGTTCACCCGACTATTTTAATTGACTGAAGAGACTATGAGTACCGGGAAAACAGGCAAAAATGTCTTAAACAAAACAAATGCCTTAAAACAAAACAAGGGCCATCCTGACCATTTATAGTCATATATATTAAGTACCCTTGACTCTGGATTCAGCTGGGAGGGGGAAGAGTTCCATAAACAGCTTCAATTATTTTATTCACTGGTATATTCTAGTCCCAAAGTCTGCTTTTCTAGGACTTCTCAGAGAATTTTCTAGATACTGAGTTGTTGAATAAAAGGGCCTGCATTGAATAATGCAGCCATTACACACACCAAAAAAAAAATCAATGTTAACATATTACATTCTTGTTGGCCTGATTTTCAGCCATTTAGTTATTTTTTTCTCCACTGGATCTCCTTGCTATAGACCTGTTTCTTGAAGCTGGGGAGCTTGTTCATATGTAGCTGATCCCAAATTGCTCAGGATCACCAGAAAAATTTACCAGGAAAAAAGATTTAAATAGAGAATGTAATTCCACCAAAGTCTAAAAGAAAATTTAATTTATTTAAGTACAACATGTAGAAAGAAAATAGAATGTTAATTTTGTAAAGAGATATTATAGGTAGTACATGTAGAAGTAGTCCAACTATTTATGTAGTACTGCGTGAAAATTCGAAGAATGAAGGCAGCAGGAACATATCTGATTCTCTGTCACAGAGCACCACCCATGAAATTTCTCCTGAGTAGAGTAGGGAGGCAATATCAATGGGTCTTATCAAAAATGTGTGGATCACTAGGCAAAGGCCAAGTCCAAGGCTAGTCCAGTAAGATTAGCAGATCAGATAGATAGATACAACGTCAATCCAGGAAATCCAAGCAATAACTCCAGAGCAGAGCTCTGGGCAGGCACATGTATAGCATAGCTCAGGCAGGGATGAGAGGCAATTGAAGTCTCCCAGGAGGCCAATGAGGCCTCCTTGTGTACCCAGGGTCCCTGCTCCTGTATGTCAGTAGAACTCTTCTGGACCTACATGATCATGTGCTAAAACTCTTGCCATTCAGACCAATGTGCAAGATTCAGGAATAGAAAATGGAAGGTACCATCATATTACCAGGCTGTAATATGATAGCATCTCACCCTTTGCAAGCCTAGCTCCTTGTAAAAGTATGCTTTTCACATTTCCTAATAAACTCATCATCCATATTAGATAAACTGATTTACTAAAGCTTTTTGTTTTATAACAGAAAAGCATTGGATTAAAAAAATGCTTATTTTATGCATTTTTTGTCTTACAAAACAGAGGGTGTATGAATCCTTATTAGGACAATATCCAGTTGATCAAAACAATGGGACTTGTATAGTGTCTGGTAGCAGTGTGCAAAAAAGCACAATAGCAGCAGGTGCCTGAACCTTCAGGAAAATTCCCAGTTTTGTATCTCCAGAATATATGAAATTACTTCATTACCAATACTGCAGTGGTAGCAAAGGTGGGACAGGGACACAGCATTTGACATACAGCTCTCACCTGCCCAATCTGTACTGGAGTGTAACTTTCTTCAAACTATAATTAACACTGTGGTTTAAATAAAACCTCATGAATCAAGTCTAGTAACTAGCAAATATCCAGCAGTTAGAGGGTGAACAAGAGGCCTCTGTTTGAAGGTATGAATACACTTTGGCAGACCCAAGTGCCTGTTGGTAGATTTACCCACTAAATTACCTAATTTACTTCTGTGCTCTTAATTAGTTTAATCTTAGTCTCAGGTAAGATATGTGAACAGGTATCACTAGCTTTAGCATTTTCTCAGCAAAATGTTTTACTCGCACAACGCAACCCACCCCCAAACAAATACACACAGTCACAGATAAAAATTTTGAGGACTACAGAGGACTGGCAGGGCAAGACATGCTTGTTCCTTGATCTAAACATGTGGCCTGCAATTCTTAGTTTCTCAGAAAAAATCATCTCAATCTTTTAAGCAGCTTTCGTTTGCAATCGAAACGAACTTTATGCAGCTAAACTCTGCATAGTCACTACTTTAATTCCTCCAATAGCTTTTTTATTTTTCCCCTTTGCTTGCTTGCATAAACAGAAAGACACAGGCTGTACTGGTTCAAAGCAAAGATTCATCTAGCTTCCACAGCAACCACACATAAATACTTAGGAAAGAGTTAAAAAGTCTCAAGAATAAACACTACTTCCCTTGACCTCACATTCAGGCTGGAAATTTCCAAAGCCAGATATAGTTTTCTGTATATTTACTAACTTACAATGAATTTTGTTTCCATCAATGTGTGCACTCATTCTCCCTTTGAATCCATGCAAACATTAAGCATCCTTCCTATCTTATGTTTAGGAGTCCTATAACCTACTACCTACTGAATGAAGAAGTACCTCCTTTCATTTTGAACTTCACCCTACTGACTTAATTTGATACCTTTTCATTCCTGCAATGGAAGAAAAGACTACAAACCTTTTGTAGGTCATTTATGGTTCCACAGACTACCACATGCTCCTCATCCAGGCATCCCTCTCCACTCCACACTGGAGGGCAACTAAATCACTCCTCATACAGAGGCTGTTCCTTACTATTAATCACCCTGCTGCTCTTTTGAGATTGTTTTCTAAATTCATAGCATCCTTTTGAGAAGGTGGGATGTTATACTATATAAGATATTAACCAAAGTGGATTTACATGTTGTTTTCTGTTTTGTTTTCTATTCTCTTCCTTAACACTTCCTTAACACATCATTCTTAACACGATATGCATTTTTAGCCGCTACCAATATCAAGCTGGATCCAAGTTTCACGGAACTATTTATTATCGCTCCAAGATCTTGTTCCCAAGTGGTAATGGTCAGCTCAGAATCACTTACTGCACAAAGGAAGCTAAGACTGTTTGTCGTCTGTACATCACTTCACATACATCCACTCTAACTTTTATTTGTTGATTTACTGCCTGCCTGTAAGCTCTACAGTTCTGCTGAGGTACTTCAAAGATATTCCACCTTCTTTACCTGAAAAAAAAATGTAGCATTTCCCATCTCTGTCACTTGTTCTCCAAGTCATATATGAATATGCTGAACATTACAGATCTCACAGAAAGAGGACTGTCTGGATGGCAGAGCCACGAGAGGGTGGTGGTAAATGGGGTTGAGCTCGCTTGGAAGTCTGTGACCGGTGGTGTCCGCAGGGGTCCGTAGTGGACCCAGTGATGTTCAACTTGTTCATCAATGACTTGGACAAGAACCCAGAGTGCACCCTCGGCAAGTTTGCAGATGATACCAAACTGGTTGACACTCCTGAGGGCTGTGCTGCCATTCAGAGAGACCTAGACAGGATAGAGAGTTGGGCAGAAAGGAACCTTATGAGTGCAGGGTCCTGCACCTGGGAAGGAATAACCCCAGGCACTAGGACAAATTAGGGATTGACCTGCTGGAAAGCAGCTCTGTGGAGAGGGATTTGGGAGTCCTGACAATTTAACCATGAGTCAGCAATGTGCCTTCATGACCAAAAAGATCAATGGAATCCTGGCCTGCATCAGGAGGAGCGTTGCCAGCAGGTCAAGGGAGGGGATCCTGCTCCTCTACTCAGCTCTGGTGAGGCCACACCTGGAGTACTGGGTGCAGTTCTGGGCTCCCCAAAGCAAGAGGGAGGTGGAGCTTCCAGGNAGTACTGGGTGCAGTTCTGGGCTCCCGAAAGCAAGAGGGACGTGGAGCTTCCAGGGAGCGTCCAGCAGAGAGCAACAAAGATGATTAAGGGATTGGAGCATTTGTCGTATGAGGAAAGACTAAGCGAGCTGGGCCTATTTAGTCTGGAGAAAATGAAGGTTGAGAGGAGATTTGATTAACATGTTCAAGTACATGAGGGGTGATTGCAGGGAGGATGGGGCCAGGCTCTTCTCTGTGGTGGCCAGTGATAGGGTGAGGGGTAACAGGTACAAGTTAAAACACAGGAAGTTCCGCCTGCATATGAGGAAGAACTTCTTTATTGTGGGATGCCAGAGCCCTGGAACAGGCTGCGCAGAGAGGTTGTGGAGTCTCCTTCTCTGGGGATCTTCCAAACCCACCTGGATGCCACCCTGTGCCCTGTGCTCTAGGTGTCCCTGCTGGAGCAGGGGGGTTGGACTAGATGATCTCTAGAAGTCCCTTCCAACCTTCAGCATTCTGTGGAGAGTACAGTACCATAGAGCTGTTTCTCTGCCAGGCCGACTGTTTTTATCTGCTGCAAGTATCCATTCGTCTCATTTTCTTACACTATCACTCAATAACTTTGCATTCCTAAAAGACTCAGGAGGCCATAGCATTTCATGGCATTTTAGGCTGTTTGAAGGTATCACTGCAGTACTACATTAAAGCAGAGCTGTGGAGAGTCCATGAATCATCTAGGATAGCGTTTTTGGATTCCAGAAGGCGGCTATCACTGTGGAGGCTCGTTCAAGGCCAATAGTGCCTTGTTAGCAGATAGAAAAGCACAAAGATGTCAGTCTTGTCAGCACATGGGGGACAGAGCCGAAAAAGGAGGAGGAATGCAAAGCACCCAGCCCGTGCGGAAACAAAGCGAGGACAACCGCACAGGTGGCAAGATGCTGACTGGTTGTAAGCTTTGCTACATTTGTGTTAAGAAAGTATAAAAAGAAGTTAGTTTGAAAATAAACTTGTCTCACTGCACCCCAGACTGAGTCCATTTCTTCACAAGGTGCAACAGTCACTTGACACTCGGACCTGACTAAATGCTTGTAGCTTATCATGCAGCTGTTTGGCTTGTGAATTCAGATGTACTTAGCATCAATATTCAAGGAAAACTTTCATTCTCTACAAGTCAGTGGAAAACTTTCCTTTCTTTGTGAAAAATGATGGGGGAAATTTTACATCAATCAATTTTGCCCTTCTGGAATAATCAAAAACATTTTTAAATCCAATAAGCTTGATGATTGAAATTTATTTGTCTGCTAAAGGAATCTGCTGATATTGATTACCTGATCAAAGATTTTACTAGTTTCTTTCTACATTTTCCAATAAAATTTATGTCTGCCATGCATCAGTTGTCATGATAAGGTTTGTTTATAAAAAAGAATATGTGCTAGCGGGAAAAAGTCAATTCACTAACTTTGGTCATAACAGCTAATTTATAGTAGCACTTGACTTTAACTTCATACAGTTCCTTATGTTGAGAGCTCCATTATTCCTGCCTAGAATCACAAGAGCAAATAATGTTTTTCAGATATTAACACAGACCATACAGAAGAAAATCTTAAACTGAAATGTTTTGTTTTGTTTTGTTTTAAAAAGTGTACTAACCAGAGCTTCTATCCAGAATTGATTCTTTTCTTGATTATATTCTTGCCTCAAAAGTTACTCTAGGACTGTATTGATATACAATCAGACAGCATTATTTTCAGGTCTAAAGAAAAAAACATGTGCAAAAATTAACTTTGCAGAAATACCATTCAGCAGATATTTTGAAGCATTGTACTAGAAACTAGCTATCTAGTTGTTAATAATAAATTAAATAATAAGTATATTTAATTTTAATGAATTAAATAATAAAATAATAATAAAAAATCCTAACCCACAACAATTCTGAAGTTTAGCAGTTCTGCCCACAATCTCTTAACTTCAAAATATTTTACATCAGTAGATTGCTTCACACTTACGCTAGAAGAAAAGTCTTTTAATGTAGGAAAACAAAGACCAGGAAAAGGACATGTCAGATTAATACTGATACTTTCATTTCAACTGGAGACCCAAATATTGCTCAACTTCTGTTATAACTCAAATTTTATCACGGTTTTAAGCATAATACCATTTCAAAGAAACAGTATCATCTATAGAAAATCTATCGTATGTGACAAGTCTACATATATTATTGGAACACATCAAGATTTTGGTGTATTTTATTTCCAGGGAGTATCTATGAGTAGATCATAATGTTGAGTATTAAATTTTGTATCATCTCATCTCTCTACGGCGTACCTTGGTGACACATCTGACAAGCTTGATATAGCAACTTTATCAAGACACTGAGACCTAAAACATCTCAAATTACACCTGGATATTTCTGGATTTTTCACACAGCAATAGAAGAAAGGAAAAAAACTATTAATTTTGTAGACACATCTTTTGCCTAAAAAAAAAAAAAAAAAAACCTTACTTGTTTATTGAGAATCTCCTCTACTACCAAAGAATCTAAGTCAGATTAAACTTCTGAAAAACTGGTGCCGTGGCAAAAAATGTTCAGTGCAGAATTTCCTTTCATTTGAAATTCATTAACTTCTCAAAAACTGGGAGTAGCTGGAGTACCTGGGATTCCAGTGCTACCAAGGGGAGTTATGACTAAGAAAAGCACAGTCGACAGTGCAGGAGTTCCAGAAAAGGGACATTGTTGTGCTCCTTGAAAGCACAGCATTTATATATTTATATATAAATATATATGTTTATATAATAGTTTATTTACCTATATAACAGAAATAGAAAATTCATCTATATATATAACAGACAAAAAATACAAATGCATCCCTCTCTTGAAATCTAGTTCCATGGTTGTGCTCATAAGCCATGAATGAGCCATGATGAATGTGTGTATATATTCATGGAGTGTTCCCTGGAGTAAAGGACAAAGTATATAAAATCAGTCAATCAATCAGTCAATCAGCTGTTTCCATTGATTTTCACAGACTTGTTCTTCAGACTCACAGATGTAGGATTCAAATTGTGTGCTGCTCTAAATTATGGTTCACTGTCCTTCCCATATTTCAGTTTGCATTTTACATGTAATATTAGTATCTTATTCTTGAAATTCTCAGAAACATCCTTCATCATACGGACTTTGAATAGGTCTTCAGAAAGAGTGGAATTATTTGTTTGTAAAGTTATGTAAAGTGTGGATGTTTTTGTAGGATCCGTATTGTGTAAGCATTTGGGACTGACACTATGTGTAGGGTAAATTTAAAATGCTGTTGTTGAACTTGATCCTATATTCCAGATTATAGCCTATAAATAGTCATACTTTCAAGGTGTACATGTTATCAATTGTTTCTTAAATTCCCATTAACACAAACGGATAGGTTACTTTGATATACTGACACTTTGGGATTCATCTTGTGTCAGAAAGAAAATCCTAAAGCAATTGCAGTAAGCGTTGACCGTTTGGAAAGCATTCAAGCATGTCTACATTTATTTGGCTCAGATATCAGTGTTTTCACTATAACCTGTCATCCTTCTCAGCCAGCTCCAGCTTCTCTATTTGTCTAGGAATTGTTTCCTGCCATAAACTTTTGTTTGGACTATCCAAAGCAGAAAATTCTTTGTTTCCTTCAAGTGTGCTATATCTGAAAGAATGGGAGATCTCTTTAACATTTGTGAGATCTCTTTAACATTTGTAACAAAAGCAACTTCAGATATCTTGGAATTCAGAGCATGGAATTTCTACAAGATTCCTTTTTCTTCCCCTGCCTGAGGAAATAAGTTTAAACTCCTGAGGAACATTTTTGCTTAAGAAGTTCCATTAATTCTGTAGCAGTTTAGGAGCCAAAGAATAACTTTGAAAACTGACTTATTTAATGAGAAAAAGCCACTAACAATTTGCTTGAAATTTTATCTAAATAACATTCTACTTTTCAATTTGCTATAGGTTTTAGTACTTTACCAAGGATGAAGATGAGCATTTGTTAACATTTCCTCCATCTCTGTGATTACTGAACATTTCTAGAGCTATCAAGGGAGAAATGCAATGCACTGACTGCAAAACAACAGGTAGGATTGATGAAATACAGAGAAAGAATGAAATTAATCATCCTATTTAGTTTTGTTTGCATGATATGTATTTGATATATATATCAAACAACATATAGAGCAACACTTTATTTTGTCATTTGAGTGTTTCTTAAGTTCATAATTTGCCAAATATATTTTTTCTTTCATTGTAACCATAATACCTGAAAGTATGTTTATTTGTATGAGTGAGCACTCTTGAACTGTGGGCCTTGCCTCCCTCATGAGACTTTTATCTTTTAGAGCAAGATCTATCAAGTGTAGTGAAAACATCAACAATCACATTCATTTTTTCTTATTTTTCTCCCTTTAGGAGTCAACAAAAACAGGATTTTCTATTATGATTCTGAAGGGTAGTTCTGGTGTTGATAATTTCTAAACAGAAACAATCTGGCAAGGCAAGAAATAATGGCAATTGTCTATATCCAGATGTTATAAACTATCACAACAGCACAATTTTCAGAGATCTACTGGAAGAAATGACATGTACATACATGTGCATACACATACTTGTATGCATTCCCCTTCAGAAGAGGACATATATTAAGTTGCTTTTATTTTGCAAGGTGCTGTTTTTTAGCACCTTTAGCTCTGTATGAAGGTATCTAAATATGGGACAAAGACTCATACTGAGGACTCAAGCTTGAAAATATATTTCATAACAAAAATGACCTCCTCACAGTGGTAGGCCACACATCAATAGAATAAAATATTAGGAATAGAAAGGATTAAAATAATACATCAACCGGATTGCTAATAAGAATTATACTTTTTTAAAAATATATATATTTTCTAGAACTCAATCTAATCCTGATTTAAAGTCTTTAAATTAAGGGTATTTTTATTCCTATAGATCAAGATATGCAATTCTCAATTGCAATGTCAAATCCCATACCTTCAGGTAGTGCCAATGGTGGGTCTTGATTTAATGATATAAAATATTTTACTAAAAAGACTAAATATGCCTACATTTTCCCCATTACTCACTAAATACTAAATGTGTTTCAGGAGGTATTATTTATAAAAATATTATGTGGTTGATTTAATTATTATTAATTTATGTATTTTTTAATCTAGATAAACTATCTAGGTGTAACAATTTTTCAGGTGTTCTGACTCCTTCTTTGCTCTGGAGCAATTCCCCTTACTTCTCCTTCCAGTGAGCTACAGTTTCTCTGTCCTGGAAAATTTTACTGTTCTATATAGCCAGGACTTTTACTTTTCTATAAAAACAGGGCTTCAGAGCCTTTATGTAAGTTCCCTCTAACACAGTAAACTTCATCTTCAGGAAAAAGCTTCTAAAATTTTTGACTAAAGACCTGTAAATCGGTTGTGTGTGTTGTTACTAGACACTGACTTTTCAAGTACCTTTCTGTAGAAAACCCCTTCTTACTGACGAAGAAGCAAATATATTTCTTATATGTTCTCTTTCTCTCTCATTCTTAAAGATTTCTTTTTTATTTTAGTGAAACTTTAGTCATATCTTATATAACTATAAGAGATCCATATTTCCATATAGGTAGATTCCAGTGTGGTAGAAAAACTGACCATTCTGAGTAAAAAATAAGAAAAGATGAGTAGGGTTTCTATTTCAAGTTTGGGCTCAGCAATCATGAGGCATACGACCTAATGTTTTTTCCTGTGGATGATAGTCTGTTGTTACCTTGTTGGAGTTGAAATAACTTTTTAACTTCTCACTAAGGATTATGCTATACAAGAACAAAAGCTGTGTGTCAAAATGCTCATAAGAAAGTAAAGAAGTCAAGTGTGAAAATCATGGAACTAGAGTTGTATCTCAGATTTTTAGTTTGCTGCTTTTTATACATACATTATTTATCTGCCAGTACAAAATTATGTTCAATATTTTCCACATGACCCTGACTCAATGTGTAATCATTACCCAAGTGAGTAAATATTCAGTGGCAAACATCAACCAAGCTTTTCCTCCAAGAAACTTTATGGAAATGAAGAGATCTGATGAATATGGTACAATGATGCCAATAATATCAGGAAACACGGAATTTTAAATATTCTCCTGCATTAAATGCCCTTGAATATATATAAAATTTATCTGTAAGATCAATCAAGCATCCTTTTTCTAGGGTTGCTGAACCTTTCCTGGACAATGTTATAAACTAAATTCCAAAAATGTCTGCAGTATGAACTTAGAAGTTCTAGTTATCATTTTGAAGTTCAATCAATGAAAGTATCAAACCCAAAGGAGTAGAAAGACTATGGAATTTCATTATGAAGGTATGGAGAGGGATCCACACATTTTACTGGCTGTAGAGTTACCATAATGCACAGACATTAAAAATGAAGGAATTAGTGAAAATTAGCAAAAATTCCAGAAAATCTTTCTGGTAAGGAAAGTATAATGACAGTTTTCTATACTAACAACTTTATTTCTATATTGTTCCATGAAGTACTAAATATGTTCCTATTGATATTTAAGCTTATGTAATATGCCACATTGCATCACTAGTCTTCTTATGGGCTTTTTTTTATAACATTCTTTGCATATCATTAAGTGATTAGTTGAAAACTAATAAGCTATCATGCAGAAATACGTACACAAATGTACAGAGGAATTACTTAAATCACAATTACTAAATTTTAACCTGGCAATGTTTTTAGTAGCACTACTCATATCTTGATCTCTCAGTAGAATGACAATTGCTTTTAATGCAGTTGTTTGACAAAAATAATGTTGTAAGAAGTATCTCTTTTTGATTGCTTATTTTCAATTTGATTAAATCAATAATACTAGTTTGATTAGACCAGTGGATTTCTTTTTATTTACTTTTTTGCTTGCCAGATATAATAAAGTATATACTGTAGAAGGACATTTACAAGCACATTTTCTTATTGGGTAACCAACAAAAGTCTTAAAAGTCTAATTTCACGTTGTGAAACCTCTTAGACATTCCAAGTGAAGAATTTCACACAAGCATTTGTCATATTACCAGACACATTGCATATTTTTAAATTATAAAATTTTGATTAAATCTTTCCAGAAATGTCTGGTTAACAACCAAATACAGAATGTGAGAAAGTTAAAAAGGAAGTTCCAATTTTCCAACTGTCTAGTAACAGATAATTGCTAGTATCAATCTGGAGGAATAAATTAATCTGGAGGAATCTGGAGGAAATAATCTGAAGGAATAAGTCATTCTATATTTTCAATGTCTTTCAGTGTTTCTTGAGTATTTCTTTGACTATTAATAAGAAAGAAAACCACATGTTGATTGCTATGTTTGGTTTTGTCCAGGCTGCTTCCTGGGAACTTTTCATTTAGGTTGAATGTTACAGCAAACGCCTCTTGGTAGCTTTGATTCTGTGATTTCTATTCAAACTGTGAGATGGATTTCAGAGCCTTCTTGGATTTTTCATACTAGCATAGGTATAGTACTATCTGTGTTTCAGATAGATAGATATTTTAAAAATAACTTGGTTCTCTAACCTACACAAGAGTCGCAAAAATAACTGTCACCTATATCTATTCACCAGCAATGGTGTTACATACACTAGGCCAACCACTGCTGATTCTACCTGGTTATCATTAACCAATGAAAAGACTGTGACAGTAACATAATCTTAGCAAAGTAGTTTAAATTAGCTACTTCAAAAAGTAGTTCAAATCATTGTTTGCTGCAGGTCATTAAGAAACTAGTCAACAGAATACTTAACTATGAAGCTAATGTAAATTTTCCATGACAGCAGTCACTGATACGTTGCTGACAAATGATAGTACCATTGCAACCTGTCCTCAGAGCTCAGTATTTACTTCCACATTCATGAGTGTGCATGGCTGGAAGCTTACCTGATTTGAATAAAAATACACGCATGCTATGTGTGTTGAGTGCATGTGCTGCATGAATACATTAGAACTACCTCTAAAGAAATAATTTGTTCAGCTTTCACTCACTTGGGGCCATATCTTCTGTGATGTCTCTACTACACAAGATTCTTCCTGAAATATTACAAAAACTATTGCTTTAACTCCTTACATTACAAGATAATGCAATAAGAAGAAAATGTTTGAAGGAGAAAAAAATGGAGTACTTATAAAGTATTGCAATACCTGGTCTTTAAAAGTGTCCTGCCTACCTGTACAAAACAGCCTTTTGTTAGTTAGAACAACACTAAACCTGACTATTTTTGATTTCTGAGAAAAATGGAGGAATAACCGCTTGATTATTATTATTTTGTTGGCTTTTAAACCCTCTAAACTATTTGAAAAAACAATATTTGGGTTTTAGTAGTTAAGGCAAAATAGCTAACATTTCTAAATGAGTTTGATATACTAAAGGGTCCTGGACCTGATTAAATTTACCTCCAAGTGCATAAGGAAACCCCTAACTCTATATCTGCAGTGACTATATGGAAGAAGCCATACTACATGGAGGTAGTCTCAGAAAACAAGCAACTCTATCTTTGAAAGAGGGATAATAGAGGATCCAAAGAAAGCAGATTTTTCCACCTAACTATGGACTACAGAAAAAGGAAATATATTAGTTCACCAAGAACTTCTTTCCTGGGAGGGTGTCAGAGCCCTGGAACAGGCTGCCCAGAGAGTATGGACTACATAAAAATGAAATATATTAGTTCACCCAGAATTTCTTTCCTGTGAGGGTGACAGAGCCCTGGCACAGGCTGCCCAGAGAGGTTGTGGAGTCTCCTTCTCTGGGGATCTTCCAAACCCACCTGGATGCCACCCTGTGCCCCGTGCTCTGGGTATTCCTGCTGGAGCAGGGGGTTGGACTAGATGATCTCTAGAGGTCCTTTCCAGCCTCAACCACTTGGTGATTCTGTGATTTAGTGAGCTTCCAAGCACCTAAGGAGAATAAAAACAGTCAATATGAATTTGTCAAGAACAACTATATCAAACTGAGCTAATTTCCTTCTTGAACAGGAAAACTGGCATAGTGGATAATGGAGAAGAATAGATTTGCTATATATCAAGTTCAGTAAAGCTTTTGATTAAATTCTCAGAAAAAAACAGGGTAAATGTGGTCTAGATGAAAACACCATAAGGACAGTGTGTAACTGCTTGAAAAGCCCTTCTCAGAGAATAGTTATCAGTAGTTTCCTGCCAAATGGGATTTTCTTTCAGACTGGTTCCCTCAGAGATTACAGACCCTACTCAGTTCAATATTTTCATTAAATATATGCATTGTATTGTAAAAGGGTAAAATTTGTAGATGAAGCCAAGATGTGTTAAAGCTATAGAATTATGGAAAACAGTATTAGAATCTAAAATTGTCCTAATATGGGCATAATCCAGACTAAAAAAATAAAGAAAGGTCAGAGTACAATAACAAGGAAGGAGGAATGAAAACTTTACATGTCAAATGAGGGAAAGGTATCTAAGGAACTATACTACTGAAAAAGCATCTGCAAATTTTAGCACGTAAGTGAAATGTGAGCTTTCAGGGCTATCTCATCACAATGGAAGAAAAGAGTTAATCTTATGTCAAAATTACTGTAAGATACAGGTGGTGATCACTCTCTTCTACATGTCCTCTGGGAGACTACAGGTTGTTAATAAGAAAGAGTAGGATCAAGTGTTGCTAACTTTTCACTAGAAACAAATAAGAAAAAGAACACTGCTTAACTTGCAGTAAAGACTATATAGGTCAAACACTGAGAAAATCTGGACCAAAAATAATAATAATAAAAAAGCTTGAACAGGCCACCCTTGGAAACTCTTTTAGTAGAAATTTTAAAAAACACACCAGACAAAAATCTGTGTGGAAAGCTCTATTGTATTTGATCCTTCCTCTGTGCCAGGGGACTGGACGATGTAACCTTTGGAAATCTATTCCATCCCTGTATTTGTAATTCAATGACCACATGATGTGCTTTAGCAAGAAGCATGTATGGATTTTTTTAAAGAGTGCTCTAAGTGCGCTCAGGTTAGAGAATTTTGCCCTTGCACAAAGCAATGCTTTCTTCCTCCAAAGGTACCCTTGCTCCTCTTGAGCCTACTCACAGATTACAGTGCTGTTCAGCTAAAGAAGATTAAAAAAAAAAAACCTTTTTTTTGGGTAATTTTTATAAATTCTCTGCATGAACAATTATGAACTATTTCAATAATTGAAGGAACATATACCTTCGAATAAATACTCGGTCTACTTACAGTATTTAAGGCATTAAAGGCTGTTCCAATTCCCTAGGAAAACAGATTCTAGTAGTACAAACGCATAGCACATGGCTTCAGCCCAATGACAGCAATTAGTTAATCTGCAGCTTTTGCCAGTGTGAGGAGCGGGTGTCAGAGTCTGGCTAGAGCTCAGGCAAACAGACAGATTTATTGGAGGTAAACTTTAGTCCTTCCAGCAAGAATAACAGAAGCGTGAGTACAGAAAGGCCAAAAATGTGGGCTGAAAATGCATCTTCAAATGCAGGCAATATTGTATTAGTTCTAATTAATGTGGAAAATAAGGAAAAAATAGAGTCTCTCTGTCATAAGAGAAGCACTAAATTGTTAGACTTTTTTTTTCCCCCCAGATATAAGAAGTAGCTTTAGGTAAATAACAGATGTCTTGATATAAGAGCAAGGATAGTTAGCATGGTGACATGATTTTTCACTTGCAGATATGGTTCAGTTTGCTACTGTCAAAGATAAGACCAGCTCGTGGGACACAGGTGAAAACCATCACTGCTATACGCAATAAATTTCACTAAAACTAGATTTCAATGAGCAATTCAGTGTGTCAAAGTGCAGTTAAATTCAAAAAATCTGATTTTATAGAAACCAGGCTGGTTTCCTGGTCATTATGCTTGATTTTGCTATCGCATTTGTCTCACTTCATGAGCTAAAAGATGGGCTGGGGATTTCTACACTACTAGCTCAGTGATTTCTCCTTTTGCTCTCTTTCCTTAACTTTGGAATTTAGAATTGTCCTTTTTGTTCATCCACCATCATCAATACCAACATTTTGGCAGCTGAAGATGAGGTGGCAATTCTTTAGCACTGGTGCATGAGCCAGGGAGAATCCAGCTCACCCTTTCACACGGCCAGCCATGCTAGGGAGTTAAGTAGGAGAAGTAAAGTAAAACATGACCACTGGATTAAAAAAAAAAAAAAAAAAAGAACTTTTTTTTCAAAGGAAATGATAATTAGGTCAATACAGCAAGCGAGCTAGGCTGCTTTGGATAGTAAACAGATGCTGTTTATGCTGCTCTGACTACTTCCAAACTCTGATGCTTAGGTTATGTCAGAGGGGCTATGGCAAGAGGTATTTTAATGAGAACAGGCTAGAAACTGAAAAGTACTCCCCATCAATGCTTGGCAAATAAAAGGTTTTTTTGAAGAGGAAAAAAAATCTAGGATTGGATTAGAGAGAGTGTGACATTTTCATATGTGTCTTTTTCTTTGTTTCCTTAATACAATCCAAGGAGAAGTTTTTATTATTATTATCATTATTATTTGAAAAAATATATATTTAGGGAAAAGTAATTTTTATTCATTATAATTTAGATGTCAAATATTTCTCGTAATCCAGCTCCAGTTTCTGTCTTCTGATAATTTTCTTCCAATTTCTTCCTACCTTATTACACACTAAAATTCAGTTGCATTGCAAAGTTTTCAACTCTAAAGATATTTCTGTTTGTGTGTTTGTTTTTTGTTTGTTTGTTTACTTGGGCTTAGAAGACTGGAATTAACATCTTACAGTTAAAAAGGCAACATCTAAATGACTCCAAAATTCAGGAGGGCTCTATACATGCCACCTGATTGTGTCCAAAGTAGATATACCTATCTTGTTATGGATACCCTGTATCCTCACTTTCATGGAACCAGTAGGTTGGCAGATCTCTGGGATCACGAGAGAGCTCAAACACACTTGAAGGAATCCTTTCTTTGCTACCTTTGATAGCCATTCAAAAGGAATAAGTATAAAATCTGGAAGATAATACACCTATTTTCAACAGCATTTCATGTAATCAGACTGACAGTCTGTCTAACTCATACATTCCTAGAAGACTAGCAATAACTCGTGTCTGTTTTACACTGTGGATTCAAGTATTAGAAGTGATAGGCAGAAACCAGTGCTAGCAAGAGTTGGTATTTTTTCACTATATAAAAATGTCCAGATGGGCTCAGGTGGGATGCATCAAGTTGGTGTGTTTTTGAGACACCCACCTCTAACTGATGAGGAAATTGTCCTGTCCTTTAAAACTGGCAATGCGTACCCATGCATGCGTAATGCCTGGCATTCACTGCTGAATATGCTGTACTTAGGCAAGAATCTTCAAACATTCATGCTTTGTCTGGTACATCCCATGATGCAGCGCAGGTTATATATCTGGGCCAGGAGAAACCTATTATGCCATTAAAAATGTAACAAAGATGAGATCAAATTTAAAGGCCATAGATTCCAGTTTAACTCTTGCATCAAATTTTCAGGGACTTAAGCTGTCTGGGAAGTATTGCAAAAGAATCTCACAATACTAATTGATTGAGCAAAAAATGGCAGAAGAAATTTTGTATCAAAAATGTAAAGCAATGCACATGGGAAAAATAATCTTAACTATACATATACAACGATATACTCTAAATTAGCCCTTACCACTCAGGAGAACTTGAAGTCACTGTGGATAGTTTCCTGAAAACATTGTATGCATGCTCAGAAGGAAATGGCATTTTAGGAACTATTAGGAAAGGAAGCAAGTGAAATAGAAACAAGTTTTACACCTGAAAAGTGTGTCCCACTCTATGTGTCCTATTTTCCTATAAGCTATAAGTGAGCTATAAGAAATAGAGAGAAGAGTGGCAAGAATGAGGAATACATAAATAGAATATAGGAAGACAAAATACATGGATCAGAATTCTGCACCTTGGACAAGATGTGACTGAAGAGGGATAAAAAATATGGATGATATGGTATGGTAAAATGTTTTTACTGCTTTCTTTTGTGTGTAAGGCAATACTAAAGAAAGCTTGAAACAAATTAAACTAATTTTTCAGAATGAGATTACAGAGCTGTTACAGAGCTGTCCACAATGTTGTGGACACTAAGGCATAAAATGTGTTTGAAATGAGCTGCATAAATATATAGAAATGTTGCTCCTAAGCAATCCTTCTGCACAAGGATCTGTATGAAATCTTCCCTTTAAAGCAATTTTTGCCAGAAACTGTGAACTTTCTCCAAGGAAGGATGTCTCCAAAGTCCCTTCAAGTTTGAAAGGACTGCTCAGCTTCTTATATTCCTTCCAAACAGAACACTATCAGTTAGTGTTGGACATAGGATACTGCTCTAAATTGGCCTTTGATCTAACTTAATATGGCAATTCTAAATGAGATCAGTGTTGCCATATTTTCTAAAAGTAAAATGAAGAATTGTGTGGGTGTGCTTTAAAGGATAATAAGGATTTAACTATCTACAGGATGTTCACTGTAATCTCAACAGACGCTCTCCTTTCCTGGTCAAGGTCACTTAGCATATCACTTTCATTTCTCACAACTGACACATTTTCCAAAGTGTGATGTTAGCCTACGATATGATGGAAAGTAACAGGAGCAGGGGCTGAATATATCCAAAGCCAAATGAATTGTACAGGACTTGTCTTAGTAGTAATTTTATACTTTATATAAAGTATACTGTTTTATATAAAGTTTTTTTATATAAAGTTTTATTCTGCTCTTAATGAGCAGAAGCATGATTAAAAAGAATTACTTGTTCTCTCTACCCTAGCATTTAGATGAATGAAGATTAAGTCAATAAGAGCAAAATAGGAGAGAAAAAAGATAAAGTAATATAGAGTTAGTAATATAAGTAATAGGGGTTGACCTGCTGGAAAGCAGCTCAGCAGCTTTGGAGCAGCTCAGCTCAGGATTTGGGAGTCCCAGCTGACAACAAGTTAACCACGAGGCAGCAATGTGCCCTTGCGAGCAAGGAGGTCAATGGGATCCTGAGCTCCATCACGAGGAGCATTGCCAGCAGGTCGAGGGAGGGGATCCTGCTCAGCTCTGGTGAGGCCGTACCTGGAATACTGGGTGCAGTTCTGGGCTCTCCAGTACAAGGGGGATGTGGAACTTCTAGAGAGGGTCCAGTGTAGAGCAACAAAGATGATTAAGGGACTGAAGCATCTATCTTATGAGGAAAGACTAAGCGAACTGGGCCTGTTTAGCCTAGAGTAGAGAAGATTGAGAGGAGATCTGATCAACATGTTCAAGGACCTGAGGGGAGAATGTTAAGAGGATGGGGCAGTACTGGCCAGTGATAGGACAAGGGGTAATGGATACAAATTGAAACACAGGAAGTTCCATCTGCATGTGAGGAAGAACTTCTTTCCTGTGAGGGTGCCAGAGCCCTGGCACAGGCTGCCCAAATAAACTGTGGAGTCTCCTTCTCTGGAGATCTTCCAAACCCGCCTGGATGTCACCCTGTGCCTCGTGCTCTAGATGTCCCTGCTGGAGCAGAGGGTTGGACTACCCTCTACTCATCTCTAGCGGTCCCTTCCAATCTCAACCCTCCTGTGATTCTGTGAATCTCTAATTTCAGAAAGTATATTGCTACTGAAAGGAAACTGTTTCTCCTTCTGGTGCACTGGTAGTGTACTCAATGCTGGTATCTCTTCAAATGGTGATGTCAAACAATGCCAAAAGAGGGGGGTGTAAGAAATAGATTATTTGTATTTTATTTATTTTATTGCCCAGAAGCGCAATGTACTTCAGAGAAGACATATCTTTGTCCGAGAGTTTACAGTCTAATGTATCTATTTGACAGATATTGAGCTACAACATATCATAAGGCAAGAAAGGACTAGGAAAGGACAGGGTGCTGAGTGAATTGTTTTCTCCATATTTTTTTTATTGATGAATAATTTCCAGTGACTACACAGTGAATATTGCAGCAACAATTGCAATTCATATGTAAGAACTTATTGGTCCAACACTTTCATCTGACCTAGACAACAGTCAAAAGTTTTCAATCCTTGCTGGAGAGAAATTACATCTTATTTATGCATCTTCTGCAGCAGGGTTCATTCAGGTGCTGTAACAGACAACCTCAGCTCATACTGTGAAGAGACCTTCCTAGCAGTGACCTCCATGCAAGACCAGTAAGTGCTGTTATGTGCCCTAAGGCAGAAAGCCAGCAGTCCTTCTCCAATCCCCTCTAGCCTATTCCTTCCTCACTCTTTACATATTCTGTAAAACAATTTTCAATCATATCTTAATTTCTCTGAGATTTCTGGACTTTCTGTCTTTGCACATCTTTGCAGAGACCTGCCCTTCACCACCTGCCACAACCTTCTTGCACTGCCCGGGAGGAATCAGGGGAAGTAAGATCCTCAGTTGACCCCCTGATCCTCAATTCCAAGGTCGCTTTATTCAGTGGCCTTCTGACGACCATCAGAAACACTTCCAAACACTCCCTGTTGGCCTCCCCTTGCTTGGCAGTGTACTGCAATGAGTCACAGGGGTCAGTATAAAGCTTATCTATCTCCCCTCTCTTAATCTTGATTGCATCCCTTTGTAGTAAAACTGGCTCCAGTTTTACTTTCAGATAAACATTCTGATCAATTACTTGCTCATCGTCCCTTCATTTCTCCAAACTTTGCTGAATTGGGATTTTTTTTCCCCCTTTGGCACTCCAACTTGTCTCTTTTTTCCCTCTTGTTTCTTGGACAAGATTGCTGTGGTGGTCTCTTTCCTCTTTTTTCCTCTACTTTCCAGACTGGCAAAAAATGAGCATGAGATCTCTAAGCAGGTGGAGTATCAAACAGAAGATGGAATTATCTCTAGGCATGGCACTGAGCGATACTGTCACTGAAAGGGGCTCATCTTTGATAGCCAACATTAGAAACTGAAGCTGGACAAATGTACATTTTAACAAAAGAGAGTAGGTAACAACTGGGACAATTTATCACAAAAGTGATGGATTTCCTGTCTCTTGAAGTCTTGATATCAAGACTAGGTGTTTCAATCAAATATATATTCCAACTCCAACTTAAGTTACAGACTTGATTCAGGAATTTCTGGGTAGGACTCTTTGCCAGATTAGACTCAAGGATTTTAGAAAAAAAAGTTTCTTCAGATTCTTTCAAATTAATTTTAAGGGAATACACTACCATTATATTTGAAAAAGACTATAACCATAATACCCAATTCAGCTGAAAAGCAATAGTTTGCTGTGGTGCTGTAATGGACATATCTGAACTCCCTCTATACATGCCTATTATGCATGAACACATGTGACTATATACTGAAATAAATGTATGTCTTACCTGTTTCCAAGTCCATTAGCTACTACTACAGAAGAACAATTCAGCTATTACAGAATGGAAAAAATACTGCATTTTCATTATTTTACTGTGATTTACAAAGTCAAAATTATAAATGCGTGAGGATGGAAGAAAGGAGGAACTGAACTTTGATGAAAATTTAGGGACATGAACGGAAATGCATCAAGGAGAAAGAAGAGCAGAAAGAAACTCAAGAGCAAAAGAAAAGGTCAAAAGAAGTCATGGGTGAACAATGTGAAGCATAAGGAAGCCTGCAAGTTCAGCAAAAGGAAAGGAATATGTGGAAGGAGAGTAAAGAGAAGCAGAATAATTACTGAAAAATAAATGCTTCTAAAGAATTAGTGTATCCTAAGATGAAGGAGAGGTCTGCCAGCAATCTGCAAAGAAGTCTTTCAAAGAGTAATATTTACAGGACCTTCATACTCTTGCAAACACACACACAAATGTACAGACACACAGTCATATATGCTTATGTGGATATGTTTCCATATATCTGTTTTCAATGCCCTTTGCTTGTTCTTCTGCTTATATGGTTGATGCCAAGAAACTCACAGTCGTTCCTCAGAAAACACTATCACCCTCTGCAGCAATGAAAGCAGGTGTCTTTCTCCCCAGCGCAGGAGAACTTTAGGGCATGGAGTATATTAAAAGACTAAGAAAGCAAAGCTCTCTCTGGTCATGAGGGAAATGCATGCAAACAGAGAACAATAATAATAATAATAATAAAATTAAAAACCTTAAAAATCAATATTCTCCCATATCCACAATTAACATTTTAAAATTAATTTACTGATGCTCCAACCATTCCCTATGATGGAAAAAAAAAAGAAAAAAAAGACATTCTCTGCAAACCAACATATAAAAAGATCCTTCCTATAACACAGAGATATTGTTGGATGATTTTATTCCTTATTGTTTATTATATATGTCTCTTTCAATTATTAATCGCAACAGCCCCAGACCACTGTCAGCTGCACTGAGGAACTTCCAAGGCTCGGAAAGAAGAATCCAAAGCCACTAAAAAGAAATGTCTAGCTACACGTTATCCCCTTGCTTCAAAAAATTAAAAAATAAGATAAAATAAAATAAAATAAAATAAAATAAAATAAAATAAAATAAAATAAAATAAAATAAAAGCAGAGGAATGGTGAAGTTTTCCTGCCATTTGCTCTCTTTTGGCACCAGTGCCCAAAACGGACGTGCTCGCTGCTCATCCCTGCTGTTTCCCATCCTCTTCCTCCTCTGCTGCAAACCCGCGGCGGCGACAGGAGCGTCCTCCTGTCCCCAGGTGCGCGGAGCGCGGGCGCCGCCGGGAGAGGGGGGTCCCTCCAGCCCCACGCCCGCGCTGCGCGGCCCCACGCGCCCTCTCTCCTTCGCTAATAGTAACAGGCACCTAAGAGCCCCTCGACCCGTCCGCGCTGCGCGGGCGCAAGAAGGCGGCTCCGCGGCGGCTCCGCCGGTGCGGTGCGGGGAGGGGGCGCACGGCGCATGTGCGGTCCCGTCCGCGCCGCGCAGCGCCGCGTATGTCCGCGCAGCGCCGCCACTAGCCGCTCCCCGCGCCGCCGGAGTCTCCACCATCTTCTGCATGTGCAGCTTCCGCGGGCGGACACAGCGCGCTCCGCCGGCTATGGAGACTGCGGGAAAAGCACGGCGCGGCGGCAGGCACTGCTAGAGGCGGCGGCCGGCAGCGGGGAAGAGCCAGCAAACACCAAAACAAAAATAAAAACAACAAAAAAAGGAGGAAACCTCTGTTTTTCTCCCCCTCCCTCTTTTTTTTTTTTTTTTTTTCCTCCCCAGTTCTTGATTTTGTTCGTAGCCGCCTCGTCCTCGATGCCTCTCTGAGCAGCATCCAGCGAGCGAGCGGGAGAAGGCGAGACAGAGAGGCAGGAGAGAAGATGAGGATAACTGGCAGACAGCTGGTCTTGTTGTTTTCTGGCTTTTGGGGACTAGCAATGGGAGCTTTTCCTAGCAGTGTGCAAATAGGTAAGCGCTGCATTGGGCTGCGTGTGTCTGCCAGGGCTTGCGATCCTTTGCAAAGTGAGTTGGGGAGCTGGCTGCGAGGGGAGCTTGGATTCCTCCTCCAGCAGCATCCTAGCTCCTGGCTCCATGGAAAGCCCGCGCAGACACTCGTGCCTGTCTGTGTGTGTGTTCGGTGGGGGGCAGGATGCTTATCCTTTGCAAAGCTTTTTCCGACTCTGGTGTTTGAAGAAGGGGAAGGGGCTTGTGCGGTTTTGCAGGGATGGGGGAAGATGCTCCCAGGCAATTTCAGCCTGCTCCGGCATCCCTTTCTCCTGCCTGGCTCCCGGAGGGATGGCGAGTTATCTGCCCTGCACATTGCAGTAGCTGGCGGGGTGGGGAGGAAAGCCCAGCATTGCCCATCTTTTCCCCCTCATAGCTGGAAAGTTTGGGATTTTGTAGCTCTCCGTATGCCCCCTCTTCCCCTTTGACCATCGCTTCCTGCTTCTTGGCTCTCCCTGTTCTGTATGGGACGCAGTTATCTGTATTCCTTGCAGCTCTGCTCCATCACTGCATCATTTCTCAGGGACTTGTAACGATGCTGCTAATAACACGGAGCTGCTCCCTGCATGCACATGGCTGCAGAGGAGCAAAGTTCATTATATTCCAGTTTAGTGTAGATCATCCTACACTGACTTTTCTTCCCCCTTTTTTTTTTTTCCTTTTTAACCCAGAAAACATCGTTCTCCCTAATCAGAACACCACTTAGTGTAAAAGGCTGTTGAGTAGCTGATTTGCCAATGTGTTCAGTAGCAGGGAGATGGAGGCTAAACACTTTCAAAGGTCACTGTAATCATGACAAATCTAGGTATTTATGTATGAAAGGCTAGAAACTGAGAGGACAAAAAAGAAGTGGGAATGCGTCTGGGAGGTTGAAATCGATTGAGGACAGTGATTTAAAGGCAGCAGTTGTGATTAGGAATATGATTAGTTCCTGATCCATTAAAGTCAGGAGCAGTCTTACTGTGCAGCTTTGGGAGAGACAATTGCTTGGTGTTACAGGATAGTAAGTAGCTTGAAAATAATTCACGCTGCTTCTTTTGCTTTTTGCTCTTTTTTCTTTCTTTTTTTTTTTTTTTCTCTGTAGGTGGTCTTTTCATCAGGAACACGGATCAGGAATATACTGCTTTTCGATTAGCAATTTTTCTTCATAACACCAGCCCCAATGCATCTGAAGCACCTTTTAATTTGGTTCCTCACGTAGACAACATTGAAACAGCTAATAGCTTCGCTGTAACAAATGCCTGTAAGTAAATGTGCCGTTGATCTGACCGACTTAGGAGTAAATTGTAATGAAAATAACAGGAAAATACAGCATCATCTTGCATTGAAAACACATCAGTAGGTCTGTCTTCAGTCTAGCTGCTCTTTGCAGGAGAGGAGAAGGGGCAGCATCTTGTCTAGTTTCTAACTGGAGCAGACTCCCCTCTCCTGCCTTCTGCTGACTAACCTGATGTGACATTTACTTTAGTATTATTACTGTAGTTTCTTGCTTTCTGGTTTCTATGGAGATGAATTTTGTGGATGTAAAGAAAAATTATGAATGTCTCGTTCAGAAAGTATGTCCAACAGCTACTCTTGTTTGCTTTTAGGTAGGGCATGCCTTGCATTTTTGAAAATATACAATAATATTTGTGATCATAACTACTTTTCAAATGTCAGGAGAGGAGATAGGGAAGCAGTGGTGTGCAGGATAATATATCTCAGTTGGTTGACGCTGCAGTTGATCTGGTGATGTCACTTGAGACAGCCCTGCTCTTATATTGTAGGTTGTAAATGTCTCTTACCATCTCGTAATGCATACATCCTGTGGATATGTCTCTATGCATCCATACATTGATGCCAAATCAAGTTAGGATCGGATCTACTTGATTTCACACACCACCTCAACTGGAACAAATATTCTCTTCCTACTATATATTATACATACATGCGCACACAGGGGTGTGTGCATACGAACACCATGAAAGGAACAAAAAAGGGATGCCCTTACTAGCTGAGGTAACATTTACATTTTTTTAACAGAGTATAATTAGCTGTGCTGCCTACATTTATATCATGTTGGGGTCCTTAGCAGTGCACAGAACACGTTGGAAGCTGCTTAATCTCCAAGGGTGGCAAAGAGTTAATTCTGTTTATCTTCATATACATCAGACTTTTAGAAAGGAATTTGTTTCCATTTGCAAGTCAGTGGAATATAGTGTGATAAAGCTAACAGTGGTAGTAATATTCCTACTTTGATATTCACATTTCGGGATCCTGTTCTATAGGTTTTTCTCCATGGCCTTTAAGTTTCAGAATCCCTGTTTTTCATTCAAGTGAATTGCTTCGGGAAGTAGATGCCCTGAGCAACAATGCTTAGCGAGTTTAAAATAGAAACACACTGGAGAAGGTCTTGCTGTTCATTGTGCCTTTAAAACACATACTCTGCTTCTCTCCAGTTTCTCACAGCCATCTCTTCCGCACTTTGCAATTTGTAAACATACTGTGTGTGGCATGGTTCTAATGTATAATTTATCGAATGATTGCTAAATTTATTTATACAAGTCTTTGATTCTCCAAGTTGCGGATGACCTTGCCACTTTATTTAACAGGAAAAGCTTCTGAGCTGCCAAAATGGCTTCATTCATTTTATGCAGGAAAGACGGATGTCCCATTAAGTGTGAATTCTATATTAAGCAACATATTAGTTGTGTTTAGCATGAAAATCAATATCAAATTCGATAAGGAGAAAGTATTTCAAAAGGTGCTTTGAAACTGGAAGGAGTCAGATCTATGCAAGTGTAGTTCATGGAGAAAACATGATACATATCAGATTTTGCAGGTGATGATTATATATTCTTTGAAGAGAAATGACATACTATTTTTTCAAAACTTTTATTTTTACTAGAGAGTAGGGGACTTTTATATGTGTACATATAAATATATATAGAGAGAGAGAGAGATCAGTAATTTTTGACGAGGTCAGTTACCTTTGAGTTACCTTAGATTCTGCCTACACAGTCAGCTCTACCAAGTGATTTCATATGCTATTCTTATGTTTAAGAGAAAAAAAAACTTGCATAATCTTTCAGTTAGAACATTAGAACATTAGCAAATTATTTCTGATTTCAATATCTCAAATTCAGAAAATGTTTGCTCAAAACTTTCGTTCATTTAGACCAACCACAGCTGATTCTTATCTGTCTAATTGCTTTCAGTTATCTTGGTTTGTACTAGCTTAACTGAGGAAAACCTGTCCCCTTATATTTGCTGTCACTTGCAAAAATAGTGATTCATAACCTGATGCTTTTTTTGCCTTTTTTTTTAACTGAACCCAGTTTCATTTTGAAAGAGTTTAATGACTCGGGAATGATGAATCTGTATAGTGTATGTGGGGAAAATATAGTAAATTTATATGTTTATGCATTTATTTCATATTTTGCAATCTTGTGACAGTAATCTGACTTTCTTATTCTTCTTTAACATTATAATACTAAAGAATATATATAATTTTTATCCACAAATGTTCTCCTAATGAAACATAGGCAAAACTGACTGACAACTAAATGAACATGAACATATCACATGTCCCTTAAGCTAAATGCGAGCAGAATCCTGCAAAAATCAATTGTCTGATAGCTGGAGGACACCAAGTTCCATGTGATGGAGTTTGCTGGCCTGGCAGAGGCTCCAAAAGTGCAGATGCGTGAGATTTTCTAACCTAATTAACCTCACTCCCCCATCAGCTCTGAATTAAGTGATTTAATCACAATCCTACATGTGAAATAATAACTCTTTCCTGAACTGCTGTAAAAACAGAGGCTTTGGATATTGCTATTTACATAGAATTTACCTAGTGCACACATTTCTACGAATACTCAGTACAAAAGCCCTAGAGCTACTCACAATATTCATGTGAGTTTAAGCATGAAGATCTAAGACATGACCAGTTAACTCTATTTCCATTTACTGCAGAGACTGCATGTAAAGATGCAGTGCCTAGCCCATTGCATGCGTTAGGGACAGTAAATGGTATTTCAAATGATTACAGATGGCATATTAGTGGGTAAATCACTGCAGTGTTGGAAAAAAAATTAAAAGCACATAGATACTTATCCAGCAAAACTTAGGTTTGGAATTAGATTTTTTTAATGTCATTCTTTTAATGATTAGGCATTTTTGTTTTAACAGACCTAAAAGATTGATATTTCTGCTCTAAATCATGAATGCATATGAAACACATTATTTAAGCAGATAGTCTCCGTTGCAGCTCAGCAAAATTAGTCTAATCTCTACCAGTTTGGATGTAGTCCTCTTTATTTCCTCCTCCCACTTGTGTGTTTTATTTAAACCAGTTTGTTACTTTTGCACTGCATACATTATTCAGAGAATCTCTCTTACTGTCAGAGAGAACTCAAATTATTGCAAAACATGAGAAGTACAAGCTTCATACTCATTGGAACACAATACACCAAGAATGAAATATTCAACTATTGGAATACATGGGTTTAAATATTATAAGCAGGAAATTTTGCTCACAATTTGAAACCTAGCTTCAAGTTGGTTTCAGATGTCAGAACTATGCATTGATATCTAGGGAGAATTGATATATTCTTTAGCTGAATGCAAAAAAATATTTTCATTGCATGCACCATCTATATTACATTCATATATCCCAATGACACAGTGAAGATTAAGCCTGCATGCATATTTCGGAAAGATAGTTGTACAATTTTACAAAGAACTATTTACCCTCCAGCTCTCACCTAGTGGTTGTGAGTATTTGTTACAGTGTCAAAAATTCTTAATGTTTAGCAAGTCTTGCAGCTTTTGGACAAGATTAGTCTAAATGGGGGAAAAAATAGATGCTTCCTGTGTTTCGACAGTGTTTTATATTGGGAGTAAATATTCCCCCCTTGAGTCTTCGTTTGACTTTAGGTGTATTTGGCAGATTCCTAATAAGTGTAATTTGGAGCAAATCAACCACTCTCTTGTTTCATTTCACACACAATTCAGCTTATACTGGGATTAAAATATAGTAAATACTACTGAAGAAAAAGATAACTTTATTACATGTCACATGGCGCAGAAGAGAAAAAAGCCTGCTGAAATCAAAAATCTCACATACTGGAATAATTTTCCTCTTTCTCCAAGAGCTGATCTCTTGATTTTTCTTGGTTTGTTTATTTATTATTTTTCAATTTTTAATACTCTCTCAATGTGTGGTACAGAGCTCTGGACTAGTGCAGGGATGATGTCCTGAAATAAGAGGCCCTGCTGCTGTCTCAGCAGTGCAGGTGCAGCTCTGCCAAGGGGGCTTCACATTTGCTCTCGAAGCGGATGTGGCTCCAGCTGGTGGCTCTTGGAACATGAAGAGGTTGTGTCATTTTGGAGTTAACTCTTCTTCTGAGGCATCAAATGTAGCGTTGATTCTAAACTGAGGATGTGTCATTTTTGCTTAAAGCAGTTTCAACTTTCATTTGCTAAGCTGTAGTATAATAGGATTTTCATTAAATTTGCTTATTAATTCTGCTTTAACAATTACATCTTGATACAGCAGTAGGCATGTAACCTTACTTTAATAGCTAGTATTTTAAAACAAAGTGGTGTTCTTTATTTAGAAAGGCATGTTTCATAAGACAGAATAGTATTTTGCATTCAGACTACTGTGGTATTCCCAAGGAATGCATTTGGAATATATTTAGGGTTACCATGAAGGTTTACTATACAGTCAGATTTGAACTGTAAAAGGAAGTGTCTTGCCAGTTGGCTAGAAAAATAGAACTGGATTTAATGTTACTCTTCTAAACCAGGGTTGATTATAAAAGCCCACCTGAAGTGAGTGTTTGGTTTTAATCCGTGGAGTTTATTTCAAGCTAGATCCTAATTATTGAAAATAATTTTCCTTCAGATTTCTATTATTAGCACTTGCTGATGGAATCAAAAATTATGTGTATTTAAGTGTCATTTGCAGCAAGAGGGTATGTGTGCACCAGTGGGAAGATCTATATTCAAACAGTTTTGTAGCTCTAAATGCAAGCCCAGTAGCTGTGCAGCACAGAGAAACTCGACCATCCATACTTCTAATCCATCAGAGTCTGGATTTAATTTTCAAGGTTATTATTGGGAAAATAAATGATGGGTCTTCACTGAAATACAGGTGGATTGCTTCAGAAAATGTAGAACATTGTTCCTCTGGCTTTTGTCCAGCATGTTACTGGACTCAGTAAAACTGTAAACTCAGAAGTTTATTTTAGGCTCCTGAAATAATTTCTTATTCCCTTTAAAGGAAGTACTGAGGACTGGGTACCTTCTTTCCTTTTGCAGGAAAAATGCAGTACTTGCTTAGGACAAACACTTTAATGAGTACATTGAATTGATTGATTTCAGATTTATTATTGTAATCTGTTTTTATGCTAGCCAAAATAGATTGCGCATTTCATTTTTAGGTCTTAGTTGTTTTGTGATTTGCTTGTTCCTGAAAGAGGAAGCTGTCTGCTTTGATTTCTTAATTATTTTAGATCCAACTATAAATTGTGAAAATTCATATTGTGAACAGATGAAGTTCTTTGGATTTAAACATGTTAGACCAAATATTCTTCTTGCATATGTCCTATTCCTTAATATAATTGTATGACTGATGTAAAGGGGATGAACTTTATGATAGGGAAAAAATGAAGAAATCAGTAATGTTGCTCGTATGTAATTAAAATGAAAAGTTTGACTCTGCTTTAAGTACTGTTCTTCTGTAGAGCTGGCTTAGGCAATACTTTTGGACTATTACAACACAATGCCTTTTTTTTTTTTCATCATGGGCAGGAGCTTTTGCAACTTTGAAGCTCCTCAGTTATGGTCTGGACATGAAGCCACACTAGGATAATTTATTCCTGTATAAAACAACAGTTCTTTTGAATTCATGGAAATGTCTTTATATTGACTCAAAAGTAACTGATCTCAGAGTCTGGCTCCAAATTTGTGGGCTGGTTTACTTTTAAACATTTTCTTAGAAGTTCCATTAGCTTCCTCTATCTTGTTTGAGGTTTTGCATAATCGTTTTGTTTAAAGATTGTACTAGCCTTAAACAATGCTAGAATAGATATCCTGAAAAACCCCATACAAGTGATGTTTACTTCCAGGCACCCAAGTTCAAGTGGAGAGTCGCTCTGGCATGCAGAGGATATTCTAGGATTTTCCAGAGTACTTAGCAGTACCAGCCTTCCCACTGGGAACTGTTTATTCCTGAGTACTTTAGAAACTCTGCCTTACCTGCATGACTTAACATGAGTCTGCTCTCTTGTCTCAGTGGTATTCCTTTTTTTTGAGAGCTGTGTTTGCTTCCCTCATAGTTCTGGTGAAGCATCTGCATGACTTGTTCAAATAAATGCAATTATTTATTTTATTTCCAGTTCGTTATGGTAAGAAGATGAAACCAGAGTGTCAAATATGCATCATCTTTATTGTGGGTCTGCAGTTTAAAGACGAGCTTGCCCTTCCTCTTCACTAGGTTCTTTAAAAGGTGATTATAGATAAGTGTTGTGTTGACCTCAGTGGGAAGTACATGGATGCATATTAACAAGCTACTTTTCTTGCTGAGTTTTGGCCAGCTATGCTAACATTAACAAATTCCAGTTCAAATATTGGCCCTTGTCCTACAGTTCTTTCCCCAGGCCGAGCCGTCTGATTTAAACAGCAACTTTACCTGAGTGGGGATTGCAGCCCCACTGCCATTGAAGCCATTATAATTAAGGACTAGTAAGAATCAGATTCTATGCAATGTGAACAGATTTGCATTTTTCTGCCCCATAGCTAAATTTTTAAAAGCATTTAAGTTAACTCTTTTTTATTATTATTTATTATTATTATATATCTATTTATAAATTGGGTACCTGGTGTGTGATTGCCTTTTAATTTTTTTTCTTGTATTTCGCAGCCTATTTCATTGTGTGTGTGTGTGTGTGTGTGCGTGCAACAATTGCTCTTGAAAAATGCTGAAAAATGCAATCTGGTGCAGTGCCATATTCTAAAATCATGAACAACGTGAGCATGACTGCAGGTATTTTCTGTAAATACAAACAGAGCAAAACAGAAACAAAACTACAGGGAAAGGAACACTTTTGACAATCCCACTTACTGGTTTCCTTGTGGAGAAAGCTTGTAGACACATTTTGAAGACTGATATTAAAATATATCCTCTTTTATCAAATATATAATCATAGCAGCTCCTCAGTTTTTCTTAGGAGTAGATTCAGTATCATTCTGCATACATTCTTCCAGCTGCTTTTATAGTATATTTGCATAGTACTCCCTTAAACTCATAAAAGTTGAACTTCAATTTTATTTGCAAGTCACCTTTCCTTATAATTTAGAATGCTCAATGAATATACATTAAATAGATGCTTTAAGGAAATTCATAGGTAATTGCTGAAAAGAATTAGAGTTTTAATCTGTGCTTGTTTTCAGATCTTCTAAAGAGATGTAAAATTCACTTTTTCACATTTGGAGATAAGAGGCAATGTATGTATTGGGAAATTATTATGCAAAATAATTAGGAATTATTCTGCAAAATATTATGCAAAATAATTAGGAATTATTCTGCAAAATATTCTGTTTTCCTCGTTTTCTTTTACAGTTTCATGCAGAAATTAGAAGTTGCAACTTCCTTTCCTTTGGTTAAACTGGTATTACATGGCCTTTTTTTTTTTTTCTTTTCAGCACCAGGATTATATCTGTTTTCTTAGTGGGTAAAATGATTAATATAATATATAATTGAGGTAATGGCAGAGGAAAAGGATAAAATTCCTCTAAAGCAAAGAGAACAGAAAATGTTCTTTGTCCCCAGAAGCTTTCTGCTCTGTGTCCACGTTCCTAATATACCGTACCAGTATATTTCACACTTCTAGTTAATGTGAGATATAGGTCTTACTATACTGTGATCAGATCTGGAAAATAGTATCAAGTATAAGTGCAAAATGCTTTTTTGTTCCAGTGTAGGTATATTTATGAAGTCAAAAACTATAGCATAAAATATATCAATACACTTCGTCCTTTGTGTCCTCACCCAAGTGGATGGGGAAAAAGGAATAAGGCTTTATAGTCTCAGCCTCAGCAGAGTCATGAAGGGCCTTTTATTGGTGATTTCCTCCTGTTTTCTATATGGATCCATTCTAAAGCATTTTGTTCCAAATTTCATCATTCCCATTCATTTAAACCACCATCAGTGTCTAAGAATGGACTTTCCAAAACACTGCAGTTGTTAGGAGCATAGTTTCCCTTGAAAAATAATGGATTTGTGCTCATAAGTGACTCAGGAGTTTTTCCTAATCTCTCCTTTCTACTCTAAATGGAAACCCCAAGACAGATAAGAAACTGACTCCCAGGGTTACTTGCCCACCCAATTAATCTGCGTCTATCATCTAGCTGTTCTGAGGTCCCCAGGCAGGATATGGCTGGGCAGCTGCTTGCTTAGGCCATTTTTTTTTTTCTTTTTTGTGATGGTATCCTTGTTCAGTATTTCTCTTGGGTAGTAAAAGGATCAAGGTAAGATTTGAAGTGGTGCACTTCAAGTAGATAAGAAGAATGGGAGTTGGGAATGAGGGCTGCTGCCTGGAGACACAAGCAAAGCACCAAGGAAAAGAGCACTAAACATCACCCATATAGGTGTGAGGACATCAACAGCGTCTATTGTTGGGTTATATTTTGCTTCATGGAAGTGTGTGGCTGGCAGGTCAAAACTAGAGCCACGTGGAAGTGCTCAGGTTTACAATTCTTTGCAGATGGTACAGAGAAGATGTGAAATCAGCCTGTTTCATGATGTTTGCTGCTGACTGTAAGCACCAGTGCCTCAAAGAAGAAGTAAAGAAGTCATCCAAATAAGTAGCAGAATAGATAAACCTGCAACAGTGTTCCCAGATTGTTGTGTTTTAAGGCTAGATAAGACCAGTATGATGGTCCAGACTGATGTCCAGGATGCCAGACAGAGACTCAATTAATTTCTTTATCAAAACTGTAATTCTTTTCTGACTGAGTACCTACCTGTTCTAAATACATACATTTTGATTTAAAGGCTGGAATAAGCATAGGTGGGTCATCATGAAATCTACACAGCATTTGGATGTATCACTCACTGTCTTTATCTTTGAATTGAATCTGGGAGTCCTAAAGAGTTGGCAGACAGAAAAAGAATGGCCTACTGCATCTGTTATTGCTCTTTAATTTAAAAAGATTCTGTAATCAGCAAAATTTGTACCCAGTCCTGCAGCTCCTGGAGCCCCTTGAGGTTTTCCTTGTTTTTTTACTGGTTGGTTTTCTGTCCTGCCTGAGCACTGAGCAGAGAGGCAATATGAGATGCCGTTGTCACTGAGCCTCACATGACAGCGAGACATTTAAGAAAGGTCTTATTGTGGCCTTTTTGAAGTACCCTTGAAAAAAAGCTTCTAGTGGGCACATATTTATTTTGTTTTCTCTTCTAACAGAGAGAATCTCCCACTACTAAGCTGGGAGGAAGAATAGATCTGCTTGAGGGTAGGAAAGCTCTACAGAGGGATCTAGATAGATAGACTGGATTGATGGACTGAGACCAACTGCATGAGGTCAAAAAGTCCAAGTGCCAGGTCCTGCACTTTGGTCATAACCACCCCATGCAACACTATGTGCAACTTGGGGCAGAGCGGCTGGAGAGCTGCACAGCAGAAAAGGATCTAGGGGTGGTGGTCGACAGCCAGCTGAATATGGGCCTGCAGTGTGCCAAGGTGGCCAAGAAGGCAAACGGTCTTGTACCGGGCTTGTATCAGGAAGAGTGTAGCCAGCAGGATGAGGGAAGTGATCATCCTCCTGTACTCAGTGCTGGTGAGGCCACACCTCAAATACCGTGTTCAGTTTTGAACTTCACTGCAAGACATAGTGACTTCAGTCACTGGAGCAAGTCCAAAGAAGAGCAACAAAGCTGGTGAAGGGGCTGGGGCACAGATCTTGCAAGGAGCTGCTGAGAGAGGTGGAGTTATTTGGTTTGGAGAAGAGGAGACTCGGGAGACACCTTATCACTCTCTACAACTACCTGAAAGGAGGTGATAGTGAGGCAGAGGTCAATCTGTTCTCCAGAATAACTACCAATAGAACTAGAGGAAATGGCCTCAAGTTGCACCAGAGGAGGTTCAGGTTAGATTTTAGGAAGAATTTCTACACAAAAAAAGAGTAGTCAAGCATTGGAACAGGCTGTCCAGGAAAGTGGTGCTATCACCATCCCTGGCAGTGTTCAAGAAACATGTAGATGAGGCACTTAAAGACATGGTTTAGCAGGTAGGATCTTGAAGGGTTTACGGTTGGACTCGATGATCTTGAAGGTCTTTTCCAACCATAATGATTCGATGATTCTATGATTTCTAATCCTACAGTAGTGAACATGGCTTGAAGTAATAGTGGTTTGGGGTTTTTTTTTGCTTTGTGGGTTTGTTTTCCTTAATAAATGCACGCTAATCTGCAACAGTTGTATTTGCAGGCTTGCCTACCTACAAATACAACTTGTTACACATATTTCACTTTCTATGAGCCACGGAGGATGTGAATCTATTTCTACTTCCACCTGGAGGGTTTTGGCTGTTTGCTTAAGATATGGAGAGTTATGAATTTAGCTTTGGAAGTCCCGTGTTTCATCTGCTTTGTGTCAGAGGTGATGGCAGCCTGAACAGAAACACAGTGATGAATGAGATTTAATGCACAAGAATATCTGCAGAAAGCAAAAGCCTGA
This sequence comes from Crypturellus undulatus, assembly GCA_013389825.1. NCBI lineage: Eukaryota > Metazoa > Chordata > Aves > Tinamiformes > Tinamidae > Crypturellus > Crypturellus undulatus. The sequence continues at coordinate 598,561 of VWPW01001140.1, read as the reverse complement.
ATAAAGATTACAATAAGTGTTCCCATAGCTGTCTTTGTCGATCTGTTGCACTGTTCTGAGTGCAAACATATATGGAAAGAGGACAGACTTTTTATTCCCCTATACCATAAGTCATCAAAAATGGGAAAAATGGTAACATGAGACCTCAGCAATTAATCATACTGATAGCTGCATTTACAGTGTCCTGTTTACCACCACTCCATTGGTTAAGTCATTTGCTTAAATGATTTATTGTACGGTTATCACTAAAATAAGTGGAAACATGACAAGGTGTTTTTAGATAATTAATTCAGAAGGAGAAAAAAAAAAAAGACAGTTAACACAAATGTGTCTGTGCGTGTACAATTACTGATATTCTACCAGCAGCTCTGTGGGATGATTTGAATGCATGAGTTGGTTTTGCCTCTTTGAGTACCCTCAGAGAATCAGAAGGGATTTACTGCCTGGGATAAGGAATCTACCAATTCTGAGCCTTGCTTCCTAAGTCTCACGCTTAGTAAAGAATGACCGATGTCTGCAGGTTTGCCGAATAGAAGGAGTGATGCCTTTACAGAGCACAGAGGGAGGAACCACCAGTGCAAAGGGAGAGTGAGTGATGCTTGTAAGCTGCTGATTGTAGCTAGTGTGAGCTGACAACACTTTGAAAAACTTTAAGCTGGAGATATTCTTTTGCTAAGCTGAAAACTTAATACAGAAAGGGAGGTTGCAAACAGTCCGCTCTACATATCAGTGAAGTACAATAGAGTTTACAAGTGTGGAAAGGCACAAGAATAAATGCCACTACTCGAGAAGACAGTGAGAAAATTCTGTACTTTGCCCTCCACTGTCCTGTTCTGCCTCCCTGCTGTTTGCTATAAAGTGTCCCCACATTTCATAAAGAAATGGACACAGAAGAAGTGCGAGGGGAAGCAGTGGGTGAAGTGCTGATGCCTGTATAGCTGGAGAAGTACTGTGATGGGAAACTATCCAGCATCCTGGAGGTGGCTGAGGGATCAATTCCCCTTCCTGCCCCTTCCCTAGGGATATGCTGCCACTTGAATTCAACTACTGCTGGATTCAACAGGTCTTACCAGCTTCTGTAACATTTAAATTGATTGCAAATACCATCAGCATGACAACTGCAGGGAAAGGAAGTGAAGAGGCAGAAGATTAAACCTTTATTTTTTGGTTATGAAAAAAAATAAATTGCATCCGTATAAAACTGCAGAAAAATTGTGCTCATTTCCATCTCCTACTCCCCACCCCCTAGTCTGCCTTTGACTTGATCATGGTCAATAGTTTAATATTTTAGGGGAGTTAATGGAAGGAGGGAGTGGCGGTGGTGTACCACAACAGATAGTTTATACAGATGAATTGGATTGCTCTCCTCCATTCCTCCCTGGGTTTCTGACAGATGGAGAAGGACTCCTGTATTTTTATTTCCTGATGAAAGCCCCAGACTGCCCATCACTCTTTCAGTTACTATTTATGATGAGAATCTTTTGCACTTTAGCAATGTTGGCAGGCAGCAAAGCTTCACACCTTAATCACACTTTCCTTGTCAGCCTTTTACATCCTATGTGAAACAGGAAACTAGCAGAAAAATCTTTGATCGATTACAACAATGGGATAATAATAATTACTTTTCCTTGCATTCATATAGAGTCTGTGAGGTTAAAGTGAGATCCAGCATAGCATTGCACCTTAAATGTGGCTGTCCCCTGCCATCAAAATCACCTCAGCCTCTTGCTCCTTTAGCTTTATCAAGCAGGGATGGCCCTACTGCTGTCTTCCTACCAACCATGAGTAGCTGATTACATGAATAAAATCATTAAGAGAATGAAAATGAAGGGAATCAACAACAAGAAAAACACTTTTATTTTCCCTGCATGGCTATGAAAGTCAGGAGACCGTTAAAGGGTAAAGTGTCTCTTCACTTCAAAGGCAGCATGTTTACAGGAAGCACTTTATTTCTTGACTGCATGTGTTGATCTTGGCAGCATTAGTGGAGCTAAATGTATGCAACCAACACAGTAACACACAAGTATAGTTTTTAAATTGTCACTTTTTTAAGATTTGCATGAAGATAATGCACACTACCTCCTTCATCTCTGGTCCTTTTTGTGAAAAAAAAAGTCTGAAAACTTTTGGAGGTGCTGATAATAATAAATCAGTAGTTTCCATCTACTGTAGGAAAACTCTTTGGGGTGTTTTCTTGCCTAAAAAGGTGTTCCACAATTTACAAAAATTATAAAGTTTAATCTGAAGGACGATTTGCGAGACTGATACAGACACATTCTGAAACTTTGAGTGTGGAAAAAACTGATACAATCCTGGAATCATGGAGAGGAATTAATTTAATTTGACGGGTCTGTTGTTCATTTCTTGTTATTCTTGTTACTGTTGCTTGAAAACCTCTGTAGGTAATGTATAGCTAACAGAGATATTTCCCTCTGCATAGATTTTTATACTTTTTTTCAGCTAATTCAGTGATTCAAATACTAAATTTAGCATTCAAAGACAGTTTGTTGGAGTTATGATAGTCCCTGAGGGACTTTGACATACAGTTATTCACATAGTTTTTTAAATTTCTGACAGAAATAAGAACTCTGTAATAATATTCTTCCTTTTGCTTGTTTAGAACACTGTGTGCGTATTTTAGAGGCTCTGCTTAACTCTTTCCACCCAGTTATTGCTTCATGCTACTCAAGGATGTGCCTGTGAGCTGTTGGGACATTTGTTGGGCCTCCTGTGTCCTGCTGCCCATCCTTGTAGAGCATCTGCAGCTCATAGATGTGTTGTGGAGCAATTTGTCCCTTTTTGTTCCCTAGTCAGCTGCATTACTTCCCACAGAGCTCAACAGATCTGAAGGGGGCAGCACAAATGACCCTGGATCTGATGGGGTAGTAAGGGTATCCTGGATGATGTAATGGCAGAAGGGTGATATTTTTGTCATACTACCCACTTTGTTTTCTGTGTTGCTATGGATAGTTCTTTGTTGGAAGTGTGATTTTTCTCAGCTTCTCATGAACACAGTGAAGGACATGGAGTAGAAATGGGCAGAAGATGCAGTACTTCTGTGGAGGAGTGAGAAATTAAATCCACATTTCTTCTGCATGTTTACCTTAAGGACTAAGGAAAAAGTTCAGGTGTAAAGCTATGTCTCCTAAGAGCCTTCTCTGCAAGGGGAAAGATGTTGGTTTACATGGGTTTATTTTAATTTCTGATTAAATTAATCTTTATTGAAATAAACAGGCTGTGACCTGAAGAGAAGTCTTTCTGCACTACAGTCAGCAAATGTCTTTGAAAACAGGAAGTTACTGATGTGATAAGGTGTGAGCAAGCTGAATGGTTTTTAGATATGTTTGAGATGAGGTGACTATGCCTCAATCAGAGAGGGCATGTGAATAAGAACTGAGAAAATACCCCATTCCTCAAAACACTTTGTTTTTTTTTCATTTGAAAGTCAAAAGAACCAGGATATTCTTGTAAAACTCTAATCAAATGGCTGATTGTTGGCAAAACTGGTGTTTTCCATGTATGCGAGGCACGCGGGTATGAGTGCTGCTCTGGACTAAGCCATTTTGCAGATCATTAGGGGCATGCAGAGTTGCAGCTGCCACACCACAGCCCCTGAGCAGTGGCAGTTTGCCCATGAGAGGCCTGTGTGACATCACGCTGGATGGGGACGCCACTGCTGTCCCCATGTCATGGAGCATGGATAAAGGAGGCATCATCTGTTCTTACAGACATTTACTAACAATCTAATGCATACCACAGAAAATTCTGCCATTAAAAGCACTGTCGTAAAGGGTGAATTATAAATGACCTCAAAAATAGGTGATTTCAGAAACTCTCAGACTCTTGTCAACCAAAATGGCTAGTGCTTCTTTGAATAACTTGAAAATGTATGATTTTTTTTCTTGTTTTTTTAGGGCTAATCTGATGTAGTTGTGTGTTAAGAGTGTGCATACTAAGTGTTCTAGCAATCTTGAAGTGCTGCCAAAAGATCTGGAGAGCTGTAACACAGAGTGACAGCTTTGCATCATACATCATGCCAGTGCATAGTGAGGATTGTAAATACCAGATTTTAATTATCAAGTGTATTTATAATTCTTTAGCATTAGGTCAATAAGTAGACTAGGCAGGCCTTGCAATGCAGAAAAAAAAAAAAGATAAAAAGATGGTGCATAGATAATAGAGTAGATATAGAAAAAAAAAGTAGAAAATTATCTTTTCCTACATTTTACGTAGCTGCAGCTATTTTTTTGAACTCTGGAAACTGTTCCAGGAACAGGGACTAGAAATAGAACAAGTATACATCCATCATAAATGCTTAGAAGTCTGAAATTAAACTTTAAATACAACATGAACTGCTCTACCCAGAATGTCCTAATATCTTGTTATATTCTTTGGTAAATATTTTTCTAGTTATTTAAACAGCACTCATTTAGATTTTGGACATATATAATACTTAATTAACTTTGTGATAAATAGTCCAGGCAGTGTTCATCGCTTTTGGCATTACCTAAACCTTATTTAGGTAATAAGTCTTTCAGTCTGTCTTTCTTTTGCCACCTGTGTTTTGCCATCCATTTAATGGTTAATTTTCAATCTAAATTCAAAGCATGTGAGAACAGTGTATATATAACATATTCAGCTTCAAGTTCAGCCTAGGTAGTAAATAAGCTGTTGCCTAACCATCAGGCTGGCTTTAGAGGATTAGTCAGCTGTAAGAAAATGAGTACATAATTTTATATCAATAGAGATTATTATTATAACTGAAAGTGCTTTTAAATGAAAGATGGATAAATGGCACCTGTGAAAAATATATGTCCACACTTCGAAACATCAATTTAAATAAAAGATGCAGTGGGAGCTAGAAAATGGAAACTCACATAACACCCTTTTTTTAACTTACAGAGTTGTCTCTGTGCAGTTTCAATAAACGTGTTAGTTCAGTAAGACATGCTGGCTGTGTGTAGGCTTAATGGCAGGTATGTGTTGCTGTTAAATATAAATGTGGTAGTTAGGTGAAGCAGGCTGAGGCAGGCCTGGGTGTTCCCTGGCCCTGGCAGCCCCAGGTCTGGACTTTTAGACAGCTTGCGGGGGCATCAGTCCTTGTGGGAGCTCAGAAATGATCTTAGGACCAGTCACATGATCAGCTCACCCTATCTTACCACTGGAGTTGGAAAAATCATTCTTATTGGGAAAAACATTCATGTGTGGGAAAGAGGGATTTCTGAGTGAAAAAGACACATATCATCATTCTAAAAAGTCTTGAAAATTCAAAGGAATTATATACCTGGTTTCTGGTGGAAGTTGGACACCTTTAAAACACTTGCTTGTAAAATTAAAAAATCACAGAATCACGGAATGGTTGAAGTTGAAGGGACCTCTAGAGATCATCTAGTCCAACCAACCCCCCTGCTCCAGCAGGGACACCTAGAGCATGGGGCACAGGGTGGCATCCAGGCGGGTTTGGAAGATCTCCAGAGAAGGAGACTACACAGTTTCTCTGGGCAGCCTGTTCCGGGGCTCTGTCAACCTCACAGGAAAGAAGTTCTTCCTCATATGGAGATGGAACTTCCTGTATTTCAATTTGTTCCCCTTGCCTCTTGTTCTGTCACTGGCCACTACCAAGAAGAGTTTGGCCCCATCCTCTTTACATTCTCCTCTCAGGTATTTATAAATATTGATCAGATCTCCTCTCAATCTTCTCTTCTCCAGGCTGAACAGGCCCAACTCACTTACTTAGTCTTTCCTTATATGATAGATGCTGCAGTCCCTTAGTCATCTTTGTTGCTCTATGCTGGACACTTTCTAGAAGTTCCATGTCCCTCTTGTACTGGGGAGCCCAGAACTGCCCACAATATTCCAGATACGACCTCAGCAGAGCTGAGTAGAGGAGCAGGATCATGTCCCTCCTCCTGATGCAGGCCAGGATCCCATTGGCCTTCTTGACCCCAAGGGCACATTGCTGGCTCCTGGTTAACTTATTGTTCACCAGGACACCCAAATCCCTCTCCGTGGAACTGCTTTCCAGCAGGTCCAGGTGCAAGACTCTGCACATGTCCTTGTTGAATCTCATGAGGTTCCTCTCTGCCCAAAATTAGAGGCTTTACTTCTTTAGTTCCTAGAGGCATTGTTTATTTATTTATTTTCTTCAGAGCAGACTCTTCCTCAACTGGTCAAAAAGATCTACTTTTGGCTTCCCGTATGTCTTTCACCAGTTGATTCCTTTATCCATTAACTAAGTTTCTGAATGTTCTCTGATTAGGTATAGAATATAGAAAGACCATTTTGCCTTCTGCCCTTTCAGTGGGATGTCAACAGTTAACAAATTTGAAGAAAGTACAAATACAGAAAATGGCTTGCACTAATTCAGGGAACAAAATTGGGTGAAAGGCAAGATCTCTAAATCCTAAGACCAAAGTTAAATAGTTAGAAACAAGGAACAGCTTCCTCATTGTCACTACCATATCAAACAGAAGTGATCTGGACTATTTTCTACTGATGGATGACCTGGACCTGATTTTAAGCAGTGCTGTGCTGAGAATACATGCTGCTCCAGCAGCAGGACATCTAATGGAAGATGCTGTTGCTCACTTTTCTGAAAAGTAGGGCTCAGTTTTTATCCTGATTCTATCAAACTATGTCAAAGGCAGTTTATTTTGACTGAAGAAAAAAAAAGTTGGAAAGGTTTCTTCTAGAGCCCATGTGTATGTTCAGAGTATTATGATTGCACTCAAATGGTCTCATCAGCACCAATAACTTGTTGCTGTAACTGAAAATACACAGAAAAATAAGAAATGGAAATAAATGGTTTAATCTCTTGGATCCCGTTAATTATTTTATGACATATTTCTATTTCTCTTTTCCAGGAGTGTAAGGAGTCCCTTTTATATTTCAGAAATAAGCTGTCTGATAGCAGTGAAAACTAAAGCATTGAACAGTCAAGCTAAGTGTAAAAATAAGTATTGTTTTGTAATCCAAACAGTGTGAATTTAGCAATTATACCTCGAAACCAAGGTCCAGTGTCATACTTTGATGTCCACCTCAGAGAAAAATCTGCTTTTCTGATTCTTCATAAAAACTTTTTCAACTCAAAGTCGTAGCAATATGGGTATGCTTAAAGTTAAGGATACTTTTAAATGTTAGCTTGATAAGGCCGTAACACGCTTCAGTGTATTTCAATCTTCTTTAGGCAAAAGTCCAAATATTTTACAAATGGGGAAGGAAAAGTGAAATGTTTGCTTGAGGACAAAGAAGCAGTTAGCAGTATTGGAAGGAACCAAATTCTCCACTAGTTCTTGTCAGATGGCTCACATATCAGGGCCACTTTCTTATTTAGATATAGGTGTAAAAAATTTCATGATGGTCATGTTTTGTGTTCCTTTATGTTCCTTTATTCTTTGGAAATGTTTGCTCCGAAAAAAAATGACTTTTTAAAGAGCAAATAAAGTATTATGTGACATGTGGGGGTTGCAGCCGTACTGTTAATGAGACCTGTTGTACGTGACAGAAACAGAGATAAGGAATGGCGGACGGAAGATCTCGTGGTGTCACGGAACGGGCAAGGGTTCAACCATCTTTGGGCAAAAAGCGACAGCTGGAGCCTAACTGGTACATAAGACAACTTCCACCTGGGCAGAAGTTATAAGAACCAGCAGTGTATTTCAAAAAACGTCATTTGGCAAATCATCTCATAGGTGTCAGTGCTTCTTGACCCTGAGGTGGATGGCCTCAGTATTCCCTCTATAACCACAGGCAACCACCACAGGTTGATAACGAATCCGACAGTGACAGTTTGTTAGTATTATCAAAGTAAATAGTTATTTGTGAATATTTTATTCTTCTTGTCTGACAGTGTTGTCATGAATGAGTTTACAGCTATATCAATACAGTGCCTCTTTGCATGGTTGAGTTGGGTAGGATGTACTTTCATGGAACCCTTTAAAGATCCTTTTTAGCACTAATTTGTAGAATAACAGCAAGGAAGAGGTGTATTAAGGAGAAATGAGATACATGTTAGCTTTTTACTAAAATTTAAAGTATGGAAACAGTTGATTTCTAGAGAGAGTTATATTATACAGAGATAGGAAGAGGCTAGAATAGATGGCCAACCAACATCTTTGGAGTTAGTTGTACAACTGGAAGGAATGGACCCTAAATATGGTTTCCTGGATCTGGGGAACACCAGGAGAATGTTGTTGGACATGTGTCTTCTACTGGGATAAATGATGTCTTAAGATGCAAAAATGGGAGAAAATTGGGCCCAGTGGAGCAATTGTATCTTCAATGAACTTTTTCACACCAATGAAAGCCTTGCAGGTATATCCAGAGAATAAACCCCTTCCATTCATACACATCAAAGGATCTGTAAGATTAATGATTAGGAAATGCACCATGGGGTTTTTGTTATTGCTATTGTTGTTTTGGGATATCTATTTTTTAATGCAAAGAAAGCATAGATAATTAATGATTTTGCATTCTGATTAGAAAATTAATATTTCTACTGCTGTTACTAGTTAACTAAATTTTGGTATTATGAAAGTCCTCTGAAATGCAATTTGACTAGAGCATATATCAAATTAAATTGAATTGATTAAGGGAGTTTTGAAGTTGTTGATTTCTTTGAGAGCTCTGTTAACGAAGCGTTATATTGTAACAGAACCCATTAATAGCACTGTTCTACTTAGCTAACAGCCCATTAGAGCAATAGGTAATAAACTACATACTCTAGACTCCACAGGAAGCAGGGTAGGACAGGGTATTTCACAAAGTCCACTGTGGATCTCATAATAAAGTTCTAATTTAGTGGTGCCCTGGTGGTCTCACAGACCGAAGAAGCAACACCATAGTTTTGGTGGTACTCAGACTCACACTGCTTACTTGCATTGGTGGACCACTGTGAAAACACCACAAGAAGAGAAGGCACAGGGAGAATAGTCCCTCTGTTCCAGGAACTAGTGAAAAGATGTGTGAGAGCTCTGCTGGGGTGTGTGCTGTGACCCTTGCCAAAAGAACAATGATATGATAATCACCAGCATGTAGTTTTCCTTACTTCCTTTTAGACAAAATACTCTTCTGCCTACAGGCCAAAAACAAAACTGTATTCTACTATTGAGTACCATGAAAGACATTAAAGTGTACACTAAATTAAATATTAGGATTGCAGTCTCAAAACTGCTAGTTATGACTAGAATTTTAGAGAATTTGCTAGCATACAAGAAGTTTTCTTCAATTCTTACTTCTACCAACTTTTTGAATTTTGACCAAACTTGATCACATTTTTGTACTCCAACTTTTGAGAGAAAAAATCTTAGTGTATCATTTAGAAATGTTGTATAGTGTCTACAGAGTTGTTTATCATCTTCATGTATGTGACTATAGCAAAGTCTTGTAAAAGGCAGTGGGTGATGTGAGGTATAACTCCAAATATAATCGTAAGTCCGATGGGACAGAGATAGCAAGAAGAATTATTTTTCCTCTGCTAGACATAGTGATGATGCAAGAAATGCAAGATTTTCACAGTTGGCAGCAAGAAACTATGCCTTTTGAGATCTGGAAGATATAAGATAAAAAAATGATGAAACCCATGGTTCTATCTTAGTTACTTCTTGCAGTAAAACTGCCCCTTATTTCAGACATTTCTAGATCCACAGTTAGGTGGCTTGGCTATCTGGAAGATCTGAAAGAAAAGTAACCTGCAGAGGAAAATACTAATAGGGAAGATGTATTATAATTGTTTTGTGATCCTTAACTTGGTGTCTGCTTCACTGTGTCTACAGGATAACACAAAATCTCTTATGCTATGTGGAGATTCTCTGTGTGGAAGAGAATCCTGGGTGGCAAGAAGATTAGGGAAGTGAGAAATAATGTACTTTCAGGAGGTTTCTATTTATTTACTTGCCCCAAGTATCCCTGCTTGATCATGACTGTAAAAGGCAAAATCTGAGCTAAGTAGAGGTTAAAAGTTCTTAGAGCAATAACCCAAGTAAACCTAAATGTCCCTGTCCAACATTGATAAGACCATAGGTCTCTCAGCTAACCTTATTGAAAGAATCTGTATTTCTGTAGATCTGTCATTATTTCAGCCCAATTTACTTTCTCTTTTATTACTTTTCAGTAACAAAAATTTCTTACAAGTGTCTAGTGCTTTGTAATCCCAGAAAATAATTTAAGGTATCTGATTTAAAGTATCTAAAGTTACTCTGTATGTAATATTAAAAAAAATACGCAAGAACTACAAAAAGCACAACAGCAAGACAGCAAGATGTTCAACATTAGACTTCCCAAAATATTAAGACCAATTGTTTTTATTATTATTGCTATTATTATTATTATTATTATTATTCTTTGCCAGGAAAAGTGGCTTAACACTGATGTATTTATTTTGACTTCATTGTTAGTAATCTGCATTTATGTTGGGTCTTGTGCCTTTCCTTTTAGCAGACTTTAATTCTCAGTAGTTTAGATCCTACTTTGAAAAGTCTTCTCCAAACCCTTAATTTGTCTTGTGAAGCAGGACCTAGAAAGAAGTAAGATTTTAGTTTCATCTTTAGAAAAACATGCATCACTGACAGAAATAAAAAACACGCCTCAACTGGGAATTGTGAGATAATTGTTTATTTAAAAAAAATCTTTTGAGGAGTGGTGAGAGATTAAAATGGTTAAAAGAAAAAGCTGACGTGCTGGGGATGGTGAAAACTGTTGTTAATATGCTCTCTTTCAGTCAAGCTAACAAAAGACAGCAAAAGCAGATAGATAGAAAAGATTTACTATCATGAGTCATATAGGAAAGTAAGAAAAGCACTGGAACATATGAATAGTTGTATAAACTGGACCAAAGTCCATCTAACCTAGCACCCTGCCTTTAACAATTGCTAGTGGAGAAAATTAATTTGAAAAAAAAGAAAAAAAGATCTGTACAGGGTGATCATTCCCCTGTGACCTTTGCAATTTCTGGCAGTGTGTAGGGATTTCTGGAGCCAATGTTTATATCTTTGCCATAAAAACTTATTTCACCCATTTATCTATCCCTCGTGACTTTGCCTAATCCCTTGCTAAATTCATGTATCCTCCTGAGCATCCACTGCAGTCTGTGGCAGAAGGGTCACGTTCACGACCTGCAGCGTGTTTCCTCTTGAATTATCAGATGAGAGGGAAGGAGACAAATCTTCAGCCATAGGCAGTTGCTTTCTAAGAATATACATAGAAAGGGACAACAAACTCACTGATTAAACCAGATGAAATTATTTCTATTATCTTTTAGAGAGACATACAGATTTGGTGACAATGAAACATTTCATTGATCTGTTAAGTATTTTTTGGATATGTTTATCAGCTCTCTTTCCCCATTTGCTTAGGAATCAGTACATTCAAGTTGGGTATACTTAAATACCATTTTCTAGTTTTTGTGTTTCTTATGTATATATATATTTAATTTTAAAATCTACTCTAAATGCAGTGTAGAAGGCTGAACATCCAAAAAATGACCAAAATCTAAAAAGAAATATTTTGTTTATCCTTTGGTTAGCTTTCTAACTGTTTGTTTTCCCAAAAAAGGATTTCATCTCCATCCACAGAACATAATTTTCTTCTCAGAATTACAAACAAACTGAAAAAGTATGTTATTCAGATGATTTTTTTACCGCATCTTCAGAGACGACATGTGAAGTTTAATTTTATTTCAGATCTGAAATAAATGCTGTCTTACATGGCAGCATTTATATCTCAGCAAGTACCTGCTAGTATATTCCAGCAAATAATGATCTTCAGTTAATGAAAAAAAAAAAATCCAAGCAGTAAAATTGTAATACTAGGTCTCATAACATACCAAAAGATATTAACTGCTAAAAATTATACTCTTTACCCATATCAGCTATGAAGTTGTTAGAGAAAACTCTCCCTGCTTATGATTTTTGTGACTGCTGGGTAAATCAAAATCCAAACAAAAACCTAGTTCCTAAGAACACTCTCTATTTGCCAGATTTCTTTAAGAAGTGTGATTTAACTTAAAAAAATCAAAATGTTAATGTAGTCTGCATATTTGTGACTTCTTTTTCCACCACACTAAAATATCAAAGCAGGAGTTTGAGATTTCTCTTTGGAAATTGTGCTTTTATGATAAGTAATCTAGAACAATTTTGAAAATTCTATTTTTTGATCAAAATGATAAGAGAAAGAGCTTCTGCTTCTTCTAAAAAAAGGAGATATAAGAAAGTCTCTCAGAAAAAAACATTTTTCTTTTTTTTTTTTCTCTATCTTAGTGAAGTTTTGATTTCCAGAATCAAATGTTGTAATACGTGAGCTAACGTTTTTGGATTAATATGGCAGACTACAAATATGTCATAATAGATCATACCATTTCCTTATTACCATTTAGGATGCTTCAAAAGCAAAACAAGATTTTTTTTTTTTCTATCAAACCAACTTCTGGTTGTGCAGACAGTGACTGAGCGTGATTTTACATCAATATTCTCAGTAAAATTAGACAGATGTATTAGTAATCTTGCTCCAGTCTGCATGCTGACAAGCAGTGCATGAGTAATGAAGAGATCTTTCCAATGTGACCCTAATGTAGAGCACTAATGAACAGGGATGTGCATTATTAGTTGATAGTACATACCAGAATTAGAACAAAGAAGATGCAATTTAAGGCACTGCTTACGTATATAATGCTCTGGTTGCCTTAGGTTAGGAAAAGTAAAGAAACAGGAGTCTTGTGCTAAGCCTATATAGTTAATGTTTAACTTTCTTTTAAAGAATCAATTCTTTTTCAAGAAAAATGTACAAAGCTTCAAGAAATTATTGGTCCTAGCTTTACAGACAAAAGTGACTGTATTACCTATAAATATATTTCCATTTAAATTAGTTTGAATGAACAGATAGATGCTTAAAAAAGTGAACTCTCATGGTCTGTTAAAGGTAATGAACATTTTACCTAGAAATGAAAATCCATGTTTTAGGTTTTGTTATCCATGCCTACCTCAGAATTAATAGTCAAACAAATAAACTGTTTTCTGTCTTTTTCTAAAACATATAAGGAAAGCAGTCCTTAAATTTTTCTTCCTTTTTGTGGTTTGATGATAATAGGCAACAATATTTATGTGATAGTAGGCACTTTCTTATATCTTGGGCTAACAATTAACTCTTCATGTGCTTTGAGTTTGCAAACAGTTCAACAGCAAGGAACTTAAAAAAAAAAAAAAAGGCATGTTGATCCCATATGATAATACCAGCATAGACATTTAGGTCTGCACTGCTACCACCAATGACAGAGCCATGCAATGGGGAGGAGGCAGATATTCAGCTCCACACAGCCTCAGTGCTGTCCTCAGATATAATGTTTTTACCTGTCCTCTGGTGAAATGTTTTTTTCTGTTCCTGAAAATTTTCAGCTGTGTGTGTACAGTCTTTCACTAGATGCTTATAGAAAGAATAACTGGAACAAGTGCTGTGATGACCTGCATATTGAGAGTAATATATTGGAAAGGGAATAGTTTGTATTCTGAGGAGTCTTTGCCTGTTAAACCAAAAATTCAAAGACAGGATACCAATAGCATCTAGAAAGATTGCCAAATATTTTATCAGCCCATGCTACTGTAAACAAAATTTTATCCTCCCTCAACATTTAAAATAAAGCTAGATGAGAACAATACTTTAAAAGCTGGTCCTCACCACTGTTTTCAAATTGTGTCTTTATTCTAAACCTCTCTTTACCTCAGAGTTTCTGGAAGATATTGGTCAGTTTAGTTAACCTTTTTGGCTTAAATTTTCCTTATTTATTGTCTCATTTCTCAAAGATTATATTTAAGAGCAAGTACAAATTGCTTCCATAAATGTTAGCTAATTCATTTAATTAGTAAAACTATTCATGTTACTGTTCTACTGTTTTAGAATTTACTGTTCGCCAAGTAATTTAAAATGCTTTATTAAGTCTTTTCAAGCAAATAATAATTAAAAATCACTTCATAAAATGAAACACATTTTCATTGTTGTTGGTTAACAATATATGTATAGGCTAATGAACACCTAGTTATTAACAGAGCGTGAAATCATCAATCTCTTTCAGTTGACCAGCTAATCTGTGGAAACATCTGGTCTGTGGTCTACATATTCCTCAGACTGTTGAGGAAGCCAAGAAAACTGCTTGGAAGACTAATACAGACCAATGTCATTTCTTTAGTTTCATTGAAAATGATATCAACTTGTTTATACTCATTGGAAACACAGCAGGGGATGATTTGAGTCTACCACTCCCATGAAAAGTCCCTCAGATTCTCTTTACTTTCATTAAGAATAAGAATTAGGTCCCAATCTGTATTCTGAAACCTGAGACAGAAATCATGGACAAGGAAGTAGTTCTTTGTTGCTGTTCTGTCCAATTTACTTAGTTTGAAGAGATTTTATCCAATAGCTTGCAGATATCCTGGAGCTCATATTGAGACCAGTGAGATGAGTTTCAATGAGAATTTGCATGTTTATTTCCTGTTGTATTCCAGTGAGGTTAGTGTTGTGAAAGAATAATTTCTGACTACTTTTAGGTTGTTTAATTTATGGAAGAGATTGCATCATGTGGTTGGCAATATTTTTAAGGTGTTAGTCTGATGATGTAAGATTTTACTTCCAAACAGATATTTTTATGTTTTCCTTAAAATTCAATATAAACTTACAATTTAAACCATTCTGATAAAGAACATGGGCAATATTGGAGAATGCATACATTTTAGAGCAGGGAGATGCAAGAAACTTGCTTTTGTTTCTGCTTACGTTGTTAACACTAGGTATTTTAAAATATGACTCTTTTAATCTTTTAATTATATCTTGCAAATCTAATCAAAATAATAATAATTATAACTGTATGTATTTTGCAGGTTCCTCTAGAAAATGACTTTTCTTTAAAAAGTATAGCAAATGTGTGCATATACATGCATAAAGATGTACGTATAATTATACACATAAGTGTACAATTCAAAGTCACTGTTAGCATTTATGAAAATAAGGGCTCTTAAGGCGAATAAAGATCGTATAAGACATATGTAAAGACGTGTTTCTTGTGCTTATGCTTATTCAAGGATCAATTTCTGGGAATGTTTACACAGACCAAATTAGTTAGGCATGATTTTTCTCTGGCCTTACTTTGTTTGGTGGCTGTCAGGTGGATTTATTAGGACTGGTGTGGAGAACTGTGAGACTGAAACTCACTGGTCTGTCAACAGTTTTGAATTGGTGGCAGTAGTCCAGTGTCTGATACAGACTGCAAAGACAGCATAGAAGAAAGTAGTTACTTTAGTCCAGATGTTGTCTACCTTTCCAATACAGAGCCTTGGCTCCTCATTGAAAGTATAAATCTGTGTATCAGAATAATGAATGGAGATTAAAGGATTATCCCTGCTCTCCTCATCTTTTAGTGGAGTCATGAACCTGTGGGAAGTGAAAGCCCTTGCTTGTTTCAAGGTGATAAAGAATTTTCATGTTAGGAAAAGTCACATCATCTATGAGCGTGAGCACTCCTGAACTGGCCTTGGGTGCAGCTCATGGCACTTGTGCATTCAGACACCATTGTGTCCATACTTTCTAGACAGAGCATGTCTCAAATCCCCACGTCTAGAACAGTAGGGACAGAGCAGCGTAGCTCACATCTTTTTCACATATATGTACTTTTACTTGCTTTAATCGTTTGTGTTTAACATGTATCTCTTGACATTCTCCTTGGCACATCCCCTGGAGGCACAGGCTTTCTGCTGCCCTGAAAGTCCCTCACCATTTCTAACGGGTCTATGCTGTGACTCCATAATATGGCTCCTGAGAGCTGCTGTAGTCATTTCCCTCTCAGAAAAACCATGCCTTTTTTCATTATTTTCTGTGGAATAACCTACTAGGCCTTCCTAGCAAGAAACGGAGAGTACACTGTGACCCTATTCAGTTAAGAGCTTCCACCTGCACGTAGCTGACAAGTTGGCAGTCCTTCCCTCTAACAAAACTATTCATCGATCTTAAGTAACTCAGGGTCTTGAAATACATATGTAAAATCCATCTTTTTACTTTAGAAAAATAATGCATTTTTTTCCCAAACAATCCATTGTGTTCTAATATAACACGAAAGTCATAGGCTTTTGTTGCTATATGACTGATACACTTTAACCATTATTTTATGATAATCTGGATAAATAATATCTGCAATTAGAAGTCTCAACATAAAAATAACTGTTTTTTTTTTAAGCAAACACACAAATGAAATATTAACCAAAACTGTTATCTCTCATATTTTATTTCACTGACTCATAAAAAACAAGCACTGTCTTTTAGGCCATTATGCATTGATGATTTGCTGACTGTAGACAGGCAATTTAAACCATCAGAGTACTTAACTGTGTAGCATGCTTTGTTTGGTGTAACTTACCATCACGCTTTTTATGTGAATTGGTGTTAAAGCTTTACCTTATGTTTGGTGAAAGAGCACGGTGGTTCTACACTGAGGATTTATCATGCCTGACAAATCAAATAATAGGTTTCATGCACTGGGACCGATGCCCACCAGTACACTGCAAATTAAGCTACGAGGGGCATACTTAATCACATTCATTAGATGAAAATAGAGTCACAGACAAAGAAATTCAAATAGAGCAAAATCCATAGGAAGGAAAAAACAAACAAAAAAAAGAACAAAAGCACAGTGCTAAACTTCAGACATCTGACCTTGTAGATGTTTCTGCCAAGCTTTGCTCCCTATGCAGAATGAAGCAGGATAAAGGTATACAATGGAGCAGCATGTATCTGTGCCTGTGCAGCCCAAGACAGCACTGACTGACCCTATTGTTGCATTCAGTATTGAACAGTTATGGTAACTGCTATGAGTTCTTAAATCTATACTAGAATCAGTGCTAGGAACTGCTAGGAATAAAGAGGACTATCCTGTAACTCATTTTAGGCCTTTCTGGATGGCAGTTGTAATATACTATTAAAGATTGCATCTCTTTATGTTCTATTGACTAAAAAAAATAGTTTAAACCTTTAAAATATACATCATAGCATAGAGTCTAACATTACTAAGCTTGTGCTATGCCATGTTGACTGACAAAATAAGGTATATTTAAATAAAAAATGACAGTGGTGTCCACTAGACTTCTGTAGAATTCAAGCAGCAATTAAATATTACTCAGTCCTGTTTGTAGCACAAATTAATGAAGAGATAGAACAATTAGCCTTCAACCTCATAGTCAGAAAATAGCATAGTGATTGTAAATATGAAGTCAATATTTACTACAGTGTATATGGGCAAAGGCTTTTCTTTTTTAATAAACTCAAACAAATGTCATTTTTCTACGGTGATGACTATTGTAGCTGCAAACAGCTGCAAACAGCTATCAAATAAATACACTGCTATATGCTATTAATACTTACACTTGCCATAGAAATTACAAAAGCTTACATACGGTTCGTTAATGTGGGCAGTGAAAGTAACTCCAGGCAATAATTCAGACTGCCAAATCATGTCAGTTTTACAAGATGAATATAACTAACCATAGCTCTCTATTACCAGGAATAACGAGAACAGCTTGGTAAGGATGCTTGATAAGGAAGTTCAGGTTATAAATTATCTCAGTGCTGCTACCCAACGTTGAAGCATGCTGCTTTCAGTGGAGTTAAATGTAGATGAAGGGAACCACTGGATTCAGCTAATCCTGAACAGTTTCAGGAAAGTCAGGAATTTCAGGAAAGTCAAGAACTGGATATGTATACAAAGTACTACTTGCACATAATGATGTGATGAGCAAGAGCCTTGTAGACTCCTGAAAGGAATCACATCCTTCAAGGTGCTGGATTAGATTTGCAAGATGAGGTAAAGACCACCTGTGGTGGTGGAGAAAACCTGCACAGTTGCAGTAAGCATGGTATTCCTTTTGCTCATTCCTGTTGAGTAAGGTCAGGAATTCATTTTTTAATGAAAGCTTTTACAACATAATCAAAAACAGTGACAGATTTAAAAACCATAAAGTTAGCTGAAGTGTACAAAATAATACCTTCTTTGATCATGTTAAAGAATAAAAATCTAAGTTCTAAGAGTGATCTGCTTGGCTAAAACTCAGCTTGGTAAAGCAAAGAGTGGGCTTGATAAAGGATGATAAAAATAAACCACTGTCTACACATAAATTCACTACAGTATTGGAATGACATTATACTTAATGTTGCACTGACATTCTGTCTCATAAGATGTTACTATAATCAAGTAATAGCATGAGAGTGTCAGTCATACCTTTGATTGAGACAATGTGCAAAGTAATCAACAGACCGATACATTAAAATCAGTATTATAGTTAAATCAAATGTTTTGTGTTTTGGTATCGTCACATTTACCTTAACTAGAGGTGATTTCTAGGATAAACTCTGAACACCCTGGATTAGAAAGTATGGAAACAGCGTTTTCCTTTCAGCCAGAATAGTGGTTGGAAACATTTACTTAAATTTATAACTAAGAAATGGCTTGATTTTTGGATCCTTATGTTTGGTCTACATAGTATTTTCTTGAATTAAGAAATATGTGTGCTGTCTTACCTGTATATTTTTTAGCGTAATACAAGTACTGTTTAAACTAGATAGAAAATTATGATGAAAGACTAGATATGTGGATTCAATGTTATAGTGAGGTTGCTGGTGTTGTTGAATTTGAATAAGCAGTGGGAGTGTTTTAAAATTAACAAATTATATTTTAAATAATTAGCTTTTAGATAATTTCATAGGTTTCATGGTATAGTGCATATATTCCTGATATAAGCAAATCACAGTGAGTTATTGTATGAATTCGCGTATGAGTTTCTAGAAAAGGAATATTTTCTGAATATTTGATGTTTGGAAAGAGATTTTTAAGTAAAATCCAAATTTTTTCAAATCATTTCTTTGGAATGTTTTGAACAATGAACTTTCTTCTTTTTGAAGATGAAAATGATCTCAATTTAAATGATTTTTTATAGTGTGAATGAAAATATTTTTTATGCTTGCATTTTCATGTTTTAAATCTGAAAGACTGAACATCATTCTTGAATTTTTAATATTATCACTAGAGTTGCTGCACCTAAATAAAGATGGTTTTCCTAACGCCAAATAACACATCACATTTGGAGTGTTCTGTTGGGCATTAGTCCAGGTCCTCAGCTTTTTGATTATATTGTCCACTTCTCTATTTGGAATAGGTGTGGTGGTGGGTTATTTGGCTTTAGGAAATGATCTTTATTTACTTGCAGATGGAAATAAATCTCTTTATGAGAACTTATTATATAAATAACACTGTTGTGGGGAATTGATACAAACCAAGTGACTGATGATGCAAAAGCCAAATGAAATGGACTTGGCTGAAATGTAGATGAGCAAGAACTTAATATTATGGATTCATTGCTCTTTGTCAGCCGGGGGTCTCCTAAGTGATTATAAATGTGAGCAAATCTCCTCATACCTGATGTGCTCCCTGTTTTCCCAGTGGTAGGCAGTTGCAGAGAGGAGGAGGTACCAGACCTTCACACTGAGTTGGGACAGGATATCTGGCTGCTGTGTGTGCTGGTAGTTGCTATCCCTACTGATATTGACCTGTGACCTCAGATCCTCATCATTCCATACTGCCTTTTAATATCACACCCAGACACAAGGGACTCACTCCTACACTCCTTTTTACAAGGGGATATAAAAGCACTGTCAGATCCGCATCAAAGTGTTATCCAAAGCCTCTTTTTTCTTCCCTCTTTTTCGGCTGAGTGTAAGTGACTGCAGGAAGTTCAAGGCAGGAGAGAGCTTGAGTTTGGAGATTGTATGATGGGAGCTCAAGTTCTCAGCATTCTGGTTTTGACAAAAGAAAAACTTGAGATGGTGATAGGTAGAAGTATTTGTAAAGCCATGTTATTCAAATAATAATTTATATGATTATTGGTAGCATTATTGCAATAGAACTATGGGCCATGGACTCTTTCGTTTTGTATGCAAAGAGACAGGAGTGTATTTGCTGTTTTTGTGTGTGTGTGTGTGTGTTTTTTTTTTTTTTCCTAGATTCCTATTTAAAAAAAAAAAAACCTCAAGAGCTAGATTTTTTTTTCCTTAAAAATCAAAATTGTGAAATATTAAGCCAGAAGGATTATCCTACTTCTAGTGTGGGTTTTTGTTGTGGTGGTTTTGTATATGACATGTTTGTGAGTATTGCACCTGGTGGTCTCAGGTTTGTATATGTGCTTTGGAGCTTTGGTAGCAGAGGTGCACAGTATAAATGACTATCCTGGAAAAAAAAATAATATGAGGAGGCTTTACTTCTGCATAACCCTGTAGTTTTATATATTTTTCTCTTTGGACACAAAGGTATTGAAACCATCATGTAAATTTATGGCTTACTTGGAGGGCTTAAAGCAGCTCAACATTTTTTTGTGTGTGTCCAATTCCCATCTATTTCAAGTGGACTTGGTAGATACTTTGTATGCCTAAGACAGTCTATAAATCTCTGAAAATTATTCATTCATAAACTCTGTTTTGAAAATATAACATTTATCCTGCATTCAACTTTTCAGTCAAACAGAAGTGTAATGTTAATATAACTATTGATTTAGTATAAAAGTGTAGAATGTTGAATATTTAGAATATAGAGTATTATGAAGTATACAGAAAAGTAGATAGATC
Source organism: Crypturellus undulatus (assembly GCA_013389825.1). NCBI lineage: Eukaryota > Metazoa > Chordata > Aves > Tinamiformes > Tinamidae > Crypturellus > Crypturellus undulatus. The sequence continues at coordinate 577,921 of VWPW01001140.1, read as the reverse complement.
AGGACTCTTTATGTGAGTCATCAAAGAAGATTTAGAATGTGAGGTGTCATATCATGAAAGTGTCACACTGATTTTCTAGTTCAGTTGCATTCAGTACCAAAATGTCAGGTCGATGCAACTGTTTTATTTCAAGAAGTCACAGACTGTGGTAGCCAGGTTTACAGTATAATCTTACGGTCCGTGTTTATGATTTGAATGGTGCTGACATCTAAGGTGCCATTATGGTGGACATTATAGAAGCCAAAAGGAGCTGTCACTGGCCAAGGCATATTGCATTCTAAAACATGAAATAATTGACAGAGCAATTAGGAATGAAAAGAATAAAACATAAATCAGCAATGCTTATGTGGTCAGGGCTGCAGTATCAAGCTTATTGCTCAGGTAGTAATGTTACAAAACTTCCATTTATTGTTGCAGCTGTCATGATGGATATGAAGCAGGAAGAAAATGCATATTTTAGCTTAAATTTTCAGCTGCAAATGTCTAATATCAAACATTCAAATTAATAGCTTAGGAGATGTGAGAGTCTCTTATAGTTCCAACTGAAATTAATCAGGATGAGGCTTGAGAGCAGCTCTCAAAATCAGGCCTGACTTTATGCATTCACATTTCGAATTATTAGCCTTTATATCCTCTTCATATGTAAGTACATTTCTCCATATTTTACATCCCACTCTTTTTTGCAAAGGTTATTTATTTATTACAGAATAATAGTTTTAGCAATTTGTCATGATTCTAGCTGTATAGCAGAAAGCCATATCCAGGCTGAGTGGAGAAGAAACTTGCATATATGCACACATAGTTAAACAGATCAATTTTGCCAGAAGCATGTACACTAGTGTAATATGTACACTAAACACAAAAATCTGCAGTGTGTTGTTTAATTCTTTTCCCATTTCAGGGCAAAACCCTAGCTTCTAGGACATATACTCAAGAGAGGCTTTCTGATATTTCTCAAATAATAACACTCCAGACGATGCTTAAAAGATATAAGTACTTAAAAGGCAACTTGGGAACTGTCCGTCCTTTCAAAAGATGTACTGTAAATTGTCATTTTGAACCTAAGGTGAAGGAAAATCAAGACAGACAGAAGTATTCATGGCTAAAAATGGCTTTCAGGCCTGCTTGCAAAGCTGCACCTTTCTTCTCATTTCCTCTGTGTCTCTTCTGCCTCTCCACAGAGCTTTCTTTCATGCATTTATTAAATATTAATTAGATGGTAATGTACTCGATTAAATTACAGGAAACGTTCCCATGATTTTATGCTTTGAGCTTTGCAAAATCAGTCAGGAAATACATTAAGGCAGTAGTACAGATGTAGTATAGTTATATTCACTTCTGCCACCTGAGTGTGTGGTGCATTTGTCTCATTGTCATAAAACCTCCAGCAAGTGGACACCTTTGCACAAATGAGATCATATAAACATTAGAGTCACAAAAAAATAGCAGCACTTGTTCCTTATGCCTTCTTACTTAGCTAAGTTAGCTTTGGGGGGCTGTAAAAAATACTGAAGTTATTAAAAGATAAGTCTGCAAACAGACTTAAAGCAGAATAAAATTATAAAAATATTGCTTTAAAGTCCAGTATGTTTGCAGATTGGAACTAGCCACTTGTGCAGTTAACTGTATGTACCTTTCAGCACTGAGAAGAATGTGGTCTTAGTGCTATACCCATGCTGAAATTGTGAAAGATAAAAGGAGGCAGAGGTCTTCAATTTGCAATAGAGTTGTTTTACCTCATTTTTTTGTAACCAGCCTTCCCAAAAGAGATTTCAGCAAATTGCCATTTTCAGCTCACTGAAGAACAACTATAAATGTTTCATTTACAGAAGGGCTTTATGGCTAGCATTTGTTAATACTCCCTGGACGGTGGCATTGATCCTAACGCCACTTGGGTGGTTTCTTCTAGTGTGGGCTCTTTGTGCCCACATTGTGTATAGATTGCCCTTGTGTTACTGAGCCTGAGTATTTCTAACATGGGGGTGTATTTTCTGGTTGCTCTTCATGTTCAAGTGGAGACAAGACTACAACACAAGACTCATTTGGAAGACTTCACACTTACTGGTGTGTTCCTGGATTTATTTTATTTGAACTCATAAATGCAAAGGGAATGGATATAGACAAAACTCACTCTAGATGAATAATGAGATATTGAATAGTGTAAACATGCACAGAATGCCGGGGTTTCTCTAATATTGCAAGGTCATATGTGGTTCCTCCAATCTGATGGAGCCAAATTCAAATTTAGTAGAGGAAAGGAATGGACTGACTATTTGGAGTAGTGCTATACCACCATATTTTTAAGCATACCAGTGCCTTGAAGTTGACTTATTTTCTTTCCTTGTGTTTGGATTTTGTGCTTCCATGGATTGTTTTCCTCATAGGGGGATACTCTTTTTATATTCCTACCTGGCAGCATGAACAGTTTGAGTTCTTTGCAAAGGTCCTTCACCATATCTTCATATCCTCCTCTGAGCACCGTCATCCTCTAGTACGCTTCTTTAGTATCTCATTCACACCATTTTGAACAGTGCTATGTAGTACTTGCAGAAATAGATTTTGGCACATTTCCATTCTTGTAGGTTGCACATCCTTCTTGGGGGGAAATCCTGAGCATTAAGATATTTCTTTGAAGTCAGCTGCAAGACTGTGCCTGATATTCAAATAATTCATGGCTTATTTAGGAAAATGCCCCAGAGAATAAAATAAGCTATTGTTTACATTCATTGTGGCATTGTTAATGTTTTATCCATTGCTAATTTAGAGGACATTTGCCATGGAACTTTAAGCTTGTTTGAAGTCTAAGTGCATATTATTTGCTCCAACAGCTGCAATATCCCTTCTGCCATATACACATTGCTAAAAATGTTAACTCATTTTTTCTACTTATTCTTTGTGCAGGTAGTTTGCAAGTAGAAGCTTTTTTGTGATGTTGCTTATACAAGTCTGACACAGAAAAAAAAAAGAGCAACAGATATAGTCAGGATGTTGAGGACTTTAAAAAAAAATCAGGCACATCTATTTTCTATTTTGGACTGAATAATGACAAACTTTGAATGCTGAACATGGACCCTACTTCTTGAAGTCAGTCCTTCAATTAAGATATTTCCCTACTTCTTGAAGTCAGTCCTTCAATTAAGATATTTTATCTTGTAGATGTTTTTTTCTTATTTTTAATATTAATGCTATGCCTATGCAATATAAAATAAAAAATGACAACCTACACTAATAAACTGAATGTGATAGAGAACCAGGGAGCAATAGTACCGCAACAGGGAAAAATACTATTTAGTTGCATTATTTTCTATGTGACATTAGTGAGTATATGAATTGATCTGATGTTACTTTCTCTCCCATTGTCACCAGATGTATATAGCATCTCTCTTATTGCTATCTCATATTATCTAGTGTGAACACTACAACACTAACTCCCCATCAGAATGTTTCAATACCCTATACTGCTTTATGGATGCATGCAATATAGGAATGAGATGAAGGAGCAGTTGCAGTGTAAAATGCAAAATTCCCATTTTTGTGCACATTGGGAAACCTGAACTTGTATTACCTGTTGGAGTGAATGTGCAGTGAAGCCCACTGTCTAGAGAGAATTTTAGTACCTAATTAATGGAGCTATTTCTTATTCTGATTTGGACTGAGATGAGACGCCTGGCGTGTTATGCGCTTGCTGGAGGCAGTGGAGCCGGACCCGCGTGACCTTTGCATTTTGCTGCATGAGAGTGCGGGGCTGGCTTCTTTTCTGCCTCCTGTAATGAGGGAGTGCAGAGTATATCCTGCTTATGATGCATGCACTTAACTCCTGTTAATCCTTTGGGAAGTTACACACTGCTATCAAAAGGAGTATATACTTTTAATCTCTAAAGCAGCCCTCTAAGAGCTAACTGGAATGTACAGGTTTTATCAATTTGCGGCAGTGTAGGTGAGTAAAAAGAGACTTTAAAATAAAGCAAATGCTGACTCAGCCAAGATAGAGGCTCAGGAGTAAAACTGAGAATTCAGCAATGCTAGTTCCTCCTCATCTATCAGCTGATTGAAAGTATTACCCTTTTCCTGCTAATCCTCAGAGACTAGTGTAATGTAAAGGACTGGAGATAGGGGTGTCTGAATAATAGGAGACCACTAGTGTATGGAGATACTTTAAGGGTAGTTCCTCAAGGTATCCTCCCAGAGCCGGCAGGCAAAAGTACAAAATGTCAAGGTTTACTTTACATCTGAAAGCTAGCAAAACTCTTCAGGCAAATTCAATAGTGCAAACTAACATAGACATGCTACAACCAGATTTCCTTTCCTATTAAAAACTGATAGGAGCAGTCTTGAATCTGCATTAGAACACCTCTATATTTTGATTACTTGAGAAAAATAGGTTAGGCAGTTGTTCTGATTTGAATAGCAGCTATTGCTGGCATGTGTTGAATGAGGGTATCACATATAAGATGAGATTTATGGAATATGCTACCATGATACTATAGATAATAGAAATTCAAGTATGTTTTATGGTACAGTGTTGGGAAAAGTAACATTTGAATCCACATTTTAGGACCTACTTCAATTATATGAAAGGTCACTTCAATTCACTTATTCACTTTACTCATATGTCATTTTAACCATAAATCATTATTTTATCTTTCAATAGCCCAAATGGCTCATATGACCACTTAGACATTGAAAACTGTACCTTAATACAGATCAGTAATAAAGTCACAGTTTTTTCTTGCTGTTCCTGGTGATAATTTAAAATTAATATCCTATCATACACAGAATCACAGAATTACAGAATAGTTGGGGTGGAAGGGACCTTTGGAGATCATCTAGTCCAACCCCGTGCTCCAGCAGGGACACCCAGAGCACGGTGCACAGGGTGGCATCCAGGCGAGTTTGGAAGATCTCCAGAGAAGGAGACTCCACAGCCTCTCTGGGCCTCTGTTCCAGGGCTCTGTCATCCTCATGGTAAAAATAATGTTTATTTTTATTACCATACAATTATATTTATTTCCTGATGACATGATTACTGATTGGAAATAATAGAGTCAAATAAGAAAGCTGGTATATAGGAGTTGATAAAAAAGTTAAATGGTGAAAACACCACTGAAGAGCTGAAAAAGACTGTTGGGCTATTAGTCCATTTCTTATATCTGATATCTGTTTATTTATTTCTGGAAAATTATGGACATATAGTTGTGTCACTTCATTTTTTCTAAATTTCAAAACAATTGTATCTAGTTGTCTAAAACCATTCTGAGAGTTAAGCATTTTTCAGGGCATGTTAAGAACTAAGAAGATTGTTCTTATTTGTCAAGCAGGAGGGCAGTCAGTGCAGGATACAATTCACAAGTCGAATTAGTTTCTTCATGGAAACTAATGGAAACTAACTTCATAGAAGAAACTAATTATGTTCAGTTTTATGAGATCAGCATATTGCAGCTGACTTTGTATTTTTAAAATGGTAAAACATATTGAATGTTTAGTTTAAAGTATGCAGAACTACCAATATTTCTGAATTTTATCTACAACAACCCATTACATACTGCTTTTGAATAAAATATGTACCTACTATATATGTACTTCACTATGTGGAACTCAAAAAGCCAGGACTATGAACAAAATTCCATAAATAAAATATTGCCTGTAGTTGTAGATATGGAGGTAATTTGAAATTCAAAAGCAATGAAAAAAATGCAAATAGAAATACACTGTGCTTACAGATATTTATGCAGAAATTACCTGGATCATTAAATGCTTCATTTTCTTTATAATGTGTAAAAGTAGCAAAATGCACCTAGTATTTCCCATGGAAGATATCACATTCAATTTTTGTAACTTCCTAAAAGTAAAAATGATGTAAATCCATAATCAAAATAACAGTTTTACAGCAAGATGTTGTATGGATTTATTCCTCAGTCTAACAACATGAGACAAAATATCAGAGCAATTATATGTATGCATAAACCAAGATATGAAGAACGAAAAAAGAAGTCCTTATAAAGTCTTTATGGACATGGGACATGTGTTGAGTAGAGTTCCCTAAGAATCCTTTTTAAGGAACTCACAATTCCTGTAGTTAAATATTACAAATAATGTTACAAAGAGCTATATTACAAGCAATGCAGAAAGGGAAATTTAAAGTTATTATTCATGACTTTATGGTCTAAAGATCCATGTTTCATCTCAAAAGTGAAGCGAAAGCTGAAACCTGACACCATGACTATTCATTGAAATGTACATATTTAACTCAGTGTGTCCTTAGAAGTCAATGAAACAGAATAGAATTTACTATCTTTTCTTAAGGAATTTTCTATAATCTTTTTGTCTCTTGACTTTTACTTGAAGTTGTTCAAGCCTCACAATGATCAAGAGAGTCCAGTAGTGTTTTACTCATATATGGTGCTGGGAAGTTTGGCCTCAGATTGCTGTGCAGTGAAATCTCCCAGCATGGCCATATTTCCTTTCCTGAATCCAGGTGGCAGTGAGTACCGTATGTCCCAACCCACCTCCACATTAATGCCAGGACTGCTGCTGCACAGCTCAGTGCATGTGTGACTGCTTCCTCCCTGCGTCTGTGCCCTCTTCCCTGCTAGTGTGTGGAGGCACTCACATTAGATTTAAATGCCTTCAGTGTGAATTTACGGTTAAAAAAAATATATATATTTATATATATATAAAATATATTTTGCATTGAAGCACTGAGTTTAGGAAGCACTCATTCAGTTTGCTTGGCTGTTGTCATGGTGATCTCCACCATAGAGGTAATAAAAAATGGCCTGAGGTCGTAACGTTTGCAGCTATTCCAGATGCCTGGAAATAAATACATAGAATGCAGTTTTGTAATTAGGGGTGATTTTCCAGTCTTTATGATAAACATACATTTTCAAAGCAAATTCTTTAAGGTGTATACTTATTTAACTCTATAGGATGAGGTTTTAATTCCAGTATAGTTAGTCGTTAATCTAATTGTATGTTTATCCTTTGAGAATGTGTATCTCAGTTTTTAATTTTCCTCAGGCAGATTCTAAGATCCCATAATCTTTTCAGGTCCAATAGCAGAGATAATCTTGAAAGTCCAAGAGCCTTTTTCCATATTCAGCACTTAATACTGCAAATAAAATTTTTGACAATGGGTTAATTGGTCATATTTAGTTTAAGCTAAAGATATATTATATTAATTTAGACTAAGATAAAAGGAGTGAGACAAAACTTCCATACACTTATATCTAACACTGCATAAATAACCACATTATTGACCTAACATGTAACTTTTTGGTCTTTTTTTTTTTTGGTCCTGTGAGGACTGGAGAGTGTGGCATGGTAAAGGGAATGAGATGGAAAAAGCGCGTTGTTGGAGGGACTGGAGAGTCTTTTTCACTTCACCTTCTGAAACACTATGTAAGTAAAGGGAGACAGATAAAGGAATTGTACTGTGCATCCGAGGCCTCCAGCTTCTTTTGTAATTCTTTAAAGAAGGCTGATGAAAATATACCATTTCCCAAGATCTCATCTATTTAAGAACCATGCTTAGAAGCTCAATGAAGAACAATATTTTGGTATCCAGGTACCAAATAGGAGGATATTAAGCAGTCCTTGACTTCCCTCTGTGCCTGCTAATGTTGATACTCAGGCACGTGCTGTCTCATCTCTCTGCAGCTGAGAAAAGTCTCTTTGGGCACTTCCAGATGCTCCCTCCATTAAACGGTGTTTCCATCTTCATTGAGTCCTTACCTCTTCCAGCATTTCCCTGTTCTCCTAAAACTATGAAATATGATTCTTTAGCATTAGACTAACACCTGCAAATGAATCCTTCACTGGCCCAGTATTTCAGATTCAGGTTCTGGAAAGGCAGCAGCAGGCTGGTTTCTGTAAGACGGTACCAGCAGAATTAGACCTGTATTCGTCAGAGCTGGTGCTTCATTTCCATATGCTATCTCCAAGCTTAGAATCTGAGGCTGAGGGGGATGTGAATCTGTCATCACAGCTTTACTTTGGACCTGAAAGTTTAGGAAAATTCAGGACTAGGAGTTTTATCTTGGACAAGCTGTATGCACATCTTAGCCAGCATGACTGTGAATGACTCATATCCATAATGCTTATTTTGCCAGGAAAACTGAAGCAAGTTCTAATAAGTGATCAGCAAATAGAAGATTTAAGCACAAAACTTAGTGTACAGTCAAGATTAAGCGGTTTTAGATACAATCAGGCATGGCTTCTCAGCTTCATTATGGTGTGAGCTGCTATTTTATCACCTGATATGCAAACCAAGACAACTTAAATTAGTGAGAGAAGAAATCAAATGAGATGATATAACGCAGCTGCTGTCACTGGTTTTAAATGTAAGACTCAGGCCCTTCACGTGTGTAGCTGTTTCATTGGAAAGACGCAGGGTTGGCAGCAGGGGTTTTACGGCTGGCTGTACTCCCTCAAGTGCTGAGCTTCTTGTGGATGATTTTCTGTAGCACATGTGACTATGGAATCAGCCATGGTTACACATAGCTTCAAAAGTTAAAAAGTGAATAGAGGTGCTTTAGGAAAATGCAAAGGTTCTTTAAGTTTTATAGCTCTGGGTGGCTTATGAGCATCTAAATTTCTTCCTGAGAATGGTACTGAGCCGAGTTGATAGAATTTCTGCCATTTCATTGAGAAGGCCATAGATGGCTGTGAAATTTTGTGATTTGAACTTACAGAGCCTTGGAGGAATTTTGTGGACAGCATCAGCCAGTTATTCAGTATGAATTTACAAGTTCATTTTCAATTTAAAAATGAAGTTGTAGCTAAGCTTTCTTAACCATATATCAGTGTTTCTATGGGCAATAAGTGGGATGGCAATGGCCTGTCATTTAACCAAATATTGTTCTTTTTGTGGAGGCTTTCTGAGCAAAAGACTGTATTTGAATTGCCTTACTGCCATTTCATTCTTGCTTTTCCCCTAACATAAAAATTGTGGGAAAAAAATCTACCTTTTATTGTCTGAAACAAAGTTCAAGCATTAACTAAATAATAATAAACATTTATTTTTAGATAACTTAAAGTACTAGAAAAATTCTTTCTTATATAGCAAAATTTCCTGCCTGTTTTTAAAAGGAAAATATTTTACTATAGATATTTTCAAATATAATGTTATTTTCCATATTCACAAGCTATTTTTAGTTTAAATTTAATCACATTTTCTCTTTGTCATTGAGACTTTTTAGAGTTACCTTAGAGATCTGGATCTTTTCTGGATACTTAATAGCATAATTAGTTTTGACGTATCATACTATGTTTATCTCATTTGTTGCCTGAAGGCTTGATTCTGATCTCAGATCTGCAGACGCAGAGCACCAAATTTAGAATAAACTGTATCAGAGAGGCAAATAGCAGTCTCTGACCAAAACAGTTATTCCACACTCCAGTTGTCTCCTAAAATGTGTCAGTTTAGCAAGAGAGGTTTAGATTTAAATGTAGACCTTGTGGTGTCAGAAGTCTTACAGATACTCAGCACTTGACTGGACCTGGTATTTAACAACCCATTGAAGGTGAGCAGAGGATTTGGTCTTCAGAGGTGCCTTCCATCCATAGCTGTTTTGGTATTCTGTGACACTGTATTTTATCTAGAATGCGATAATGGAAGGAAGTGTCTGTGAAATTTAAATCGTTTGGTGCTTTCCATGCATATCTTTGTAAACCTAGCATATAAGTACACTTTATTTATTGGAATAAACATGGCTTTTGAACTTTCAAATCCACTCCACCACAAAGAGACCTAATCACTTTTGAATTTACTTTATTTAATTATATATGTGTGTGTATATATATATATATATGTATTATTTAACGGATGCAGATATGAAATTCAGCATTAGGGAAAATCATTCTGTACTGGTGATGCTTCATAGAGAACTTTATTTTCATGAATAAATAAACTAATCATCACTCAGAACTTGTTCTTTACCCTCAATACATGGAAAATACTATATAATTACCTTTATGTGCATCTTCTAAACATAACTGTAGGCATGTGACTGTCATAAATCCACATCCTTCCTTGTTGTAAAAAAGATTACTTTTTTTTACTTCATATTCTCTACAGTTCCCCAATACAGCTGTAGTACTAGAAGGAATATTGCAATACAGATTAGAATGGGGAGTAAGCAATTCACATGGCAGACTTTTTGTGTCTGGAGCAGAGCAAACTGGAGAATAGCAAGTGTCATGTTTCTTTCTCTCTCATATGTTGGCAAAATTCTGTAACTACCTGCACACACACCCACACACCCTCATGGAGAGATTTGACGTGCCAAGTTTACTAGTATTAAACTGGCCTGGAGGGCCTGTTTACTAGTTCATTAGTGTTAAACTGACCTGGAGGACATGTTGATTTATTTGACAACAAGTTAACCACGAGGCAGCAATGTGCCCCTGTGGCCAAGAAGGCCAATGGGATCCTGGCTGCACCAGGAGGAGCGTTGCCGGCAAGTGAAGGGAGGGGATCCTGCCCCTCTGCTCCGCTCTGGTGAGGCCGCACCTGGAGTATTGGGTGCAGTTCTGGGCTCCCCAAGACAAGAGGGATGTGGAGCTTCTAGAGAGGGTCCAGTGTAGAGTGACAAAGATCATTATGGGGCTGGAGCATCTATCATATGAGGAAAGACTAAGCGAGCTGGACCTGTTTAGTCTGGAGAAAAGAAGGCTGAGGGGAGATCTGATCAATAAGTACTTGAGGAGAGAATGTAAAGAGGACGGGGCTAAACTCTTCTTTGTGGTGGCCAGTCATAGGACAAGGATTAATGGGTACAAATTTAATCACAGGAAGTGCCATCTGCATGTGAGTAAGAACTTCTTTCCTGTGAGGGTGACAGAGCCCAGGAACAGGCTGCCCAGAGAGGTTGTGGGGGCTCCTTCTCCAGAGACCTTCGAAACTCACCTGGATGCCACCCTATACCACGTGCCCTAGGTGTCCCTGATTGAGCAGGGGTTTGGACTAGATCATCTTTAGAGGCTTCTTCCAACCTCAGCCATTCTGTGATTCTGTGATTGTGACCTTCCTTTCTTCTGTTGTGGAGGATATGGTAGGAAAATGCTGGTTTCAATAGATTCCTGTTTGTATTGGTTTTGGGTGAACTCCCAAAATATATTTGCCACCTCTTTTGCAAAAGGGGCCTGTTTAGACACATGTATGACTACAAAATATTTATTTAAAAGCAGTCTCTTTGAAAGCATAGGTATGCAGTGTGTTTATGGGAGGGGTATTTTTGACTTATCCCTTGTCACAGGTTAAAGATAGGCAATTGCTTTTAGAAGGTTATTTGTAATGATTTGTTTCTGTAAAACAACAGTGTACTAAATTAAAATTTTCTGACACAAAATGCTTTTTAATACTTAGTGAACAAAACTTACTGAAGTTTTGAGCTACAGTTATAAAAAAGTATACTGCAATTATCATAAAAAATCAGGTACACAGATTAATTTTTATGGTAAACCCGTTTAGAATGCTGATTGAGTACTCATAAAGCAGTAGGTAATATGTAGCTATTGGTAAAAGGTTATAGAGTTTGGGTGCAATGTATCAAAAATGGTAGTACTTAAAATTAATGTTTCTATAAATTTTAATTTCTTATTGTACTATATATGTGGCTTTTGAAGAAAATAATTTTATTAAAAATAGATAAATGAATATTCTTTACTCATTATTCAGTGCTTCTGCACTCAATACTTAACATTATGTCTTTTTTCAAGTTTTCAAATTATGGTGTGCAAATAAATTTTAATTGCTAATTATTTATACAAAAGCTTTTTTTAATTTAACAGGTATTAATTTCATTATAACAGAATGTTTATCTAGTGGAAAATTATTAACATAGTGAGTAATTCAGACATGAGCAGGGCAATAATGACTGTTACTATTTGCATTCCAGTGCCATCCAAGATTTCCCAAGTACTTTAGAAACGCAGAGGACAGCACAGCCTGTATCTTAAAAAATACATAAGGCAGCGAGAATAGATGTAACAGAGCGAGAATCAGACTGATGCTGGGCAAACGCCTCGTTATTTACAGGTTTGCTCCTGTCTGAGTCTAAAATTACCACTTTTGTAGTATTCAAGCCATTCCTCTCTGCATCGATTCCTTCCAGCTTAGAAGCGACCAGCTCGTGGCTCCAGGACTGACAGCCCTCAGTTGTCCTGCACAGGGCATGGCATCCATGATAGTCCGTATCTGCATCCCAGGAGCTAGCGGAGCTACCGGGGCTACCTGGGTTCCAGCCTGGCTGTGCAGCTGGACTGGGGACATCTCATTTGCCCTGTCGGGTGGGAGCTGCTCAGGATGCTCTGGACCGGCTTCCGGCCCTGCTGCCCCCTTACTCCGCATGGGAGGTGCCTACCTGCTGCTGTCACCCCCATGATGATTGATCTTCACGTGCTCTGTGTGTAGTCAGCAATGAGGCCAGTGCTAGTGGTTTTCCTCCAGTGGCTGCCAGCTGGAGTAATGCTGGCGTTGTACCTCTGCCCCTCTGGTGCTTGACAGAGATGTGTTGGGAAGGAGAGTGTCCCCACACAACCCCTGACCATGTCAGAGAGATTTTCCAAGCCTTCCAGAGGGTGATCCTGTTGGAGACAAAGCGCAGACAGAAGCAAGGGTGTGCCTGTGAGGAAGCTAACAAGCGAGGCTTGCGTACTGCCGAGATGACAATGACAGCATGCTTTTGATTTGCTGTAGTCAGAGGTCTCAGGGCAAGGCTGCAGAGAACTTGAGGTGAAGCTGCGATGAGAATGGGGAAAGGAGATGTGACTGGAAAGGCCTTAAAGTGATTCTCTGGTTGGCCAGTGCTAATGATTCTCTGTGAATCAAGTGAAAAAAGATGCAGTGTGAGGACAAACAAAAGTCTACATCTTCAATGCTACTTTTTTTTTTTCTTGTATCATTTGTATGTTTGAGTTGGGTGAGCAGTAGGAGTCAGAATAATTTTGGGCTGTGGTGAGAGCAGTATAAAAAAAGAGTAAGTGATTCTGCAGGAGACATTAGGAGTTCTGTTCGTCTGCGATTAATTTAAGTGAACATTATGAAGTTATGTGAGTTAAGCTGATTTATGGAATTGGATAAATGCAGACAGGTCATCACTGAAGAAGTAGCTTTGATCTGAGTCATCTATACAAGACTATTACACAGCAGTGTTTGAACAAGCCAAGTTGCAAAGAAAATGAGAAAAATAGCATATAAAGGAGGAGGAATTTAATAAAAAGCCATGATGATAGCCATAGGTATTGTGGAAGAGTGGGCATCATTGTATATGGGTGGTATTTGACTGAGCATCTGAGCTTGCCATTCTCAATGTTTTCCAGTTTCTCTGCAAATTATAAATTAAATTATATCAATTACTTTCAATTTACAACACTGAGAATCAGATCTTCCATACTGAAACAGAATGGCATGTGTAAAATGTGGAGAGATTCAATAAGCAGTTTATTTGACCTTCTTATGTTATTTGTAAAGTGCTAAACATGCAGAGTGCAGAGCATGTTTTGTTGTCACTGACAGTGCAGGAGTTACCTGTAAACATGTTGCTTCAGTCTAGCAAGGAAGGAACATGGTTAATGTAAAATAGACCCCAGTCAGCAGGATGTGGACTGTTCTCCTGCCCTTGTAACAAGAACCAGCTTTGTAGTGGTACCTATGTGAACGTTTTAAATAAATCAATGCAAAAGTAATTGTGCCTTTATGGAACTGGTGGCAAGACAAAGAAAGAAAAAATGTTCAAGTCCTCTACTACTCGTTAGTTTAAGCATAGCTTTGTATTTAAGACTCTGTTCTGTAAAATGAAGTTCTGCTTGTAGCAAGGGTGTTAACAGAGCCTGGACTCTTTGGCAAATTTGGTGCACGCCAATTATTTATTTTTCTTAGGTGTCAAGTTCAAAGGTGCCATAGAGGAACAGTGACAGGAAACTGTGGCAGTTTAATTCCTCGCAGGAAATGGGTTGATAGTCACAGGCGTGATTTTTCATTTCTGAGACAAAGCTGCTGGAAGGCAGAGATGTTTATGCGCTGGATCAGAGCACTGTGCATGGGGTCACTTATGCACAGGTTCCTCCAAGCCCAGAGGCTGACTGCTGCAAACCAGGCTCTGCATCAGTGTAAATAAATGTGGAGTACCAGAGGCTGATGTTGAATCCAGGAAGACCTTCATAGTTCATAGTCCTTTCTTTCTCTGAAAGCACAACCCTGTTGTTGCAAATGCATCTGTTTGTCTTTCTTATGATTAGACTGACTGTTTTTCTTTGTCATTAAAGCCAAAAAGTGTTATTTTAAAATCATATCATTTTAGTTTTAAAACTCCATGAAAATTTGTATGAATCAGTCAAGACAGGGCAAGTAAAACATTGTAACATAGTTACAATATGTCTGTAACTTACAACTTATATTACAGAAAAGCTGAGACTGGATCCTATGATGATTTTTTCTGACCTAAAAATATGTCAGTCCGACACATTAGGCTGTCGGTGATGAGACCCAAATGTCATGTCAATGTCATTTTTCTCCCACCTCAAATAATATTCGTAGCATTTTGCTTGCAGTTTATCAGCAACACCTTTTAGTGTCAGGATAGTTCATATTCAGCTTAGATTATGCCTTAGTTTCATTCTCTTATGTTTCACTGTACAAAATGTGCAAACCTAAATATTTCCTATCTGTTTATCATTTAAATATATACAGACTATCAGCCTACCAGATTTCCATATATAAATGAATTTCTGCTCTTGTATACTCAGAGAAGGCAAATTTTAAATTCATTTTTCTTCAGAATTTTCATTCTCTCTTTCCTCTCTCCTCTTTTTTCCATAACAATGCACTGAAAATATTTCTTAAAGAGGCACAATCTAGTGAAAACACCCAAAGGAATATTTTTCTTCACAATCTCAGATACATTTTCTCCAGTCTGTTTTCCAATGTTTCTGAAATCCTTTATCTGGGTGAATATGTGTTTCTTTGTGCCTATAAAAACTCACTTTCTCTTTAAATAAAGAGAGTTTATATTTTTTTGTTGCTTTTATTTTATTCAAAGCTCCCTTTTTCCTCTGCTTTTTTCTCTTTTTCTTTTTTTTTTTTTTTTTTTCAAAGTTGTATTGGTAAATCAGTCTTACTGCTGCACAGTTCTGTATTTATCATAATTTTCGTCTTTTCATAGAATCATAGAATCATAGAATGCCTAAGGTTGGAAGGCACCTCTAGAGGTCATCTAGTCCAACCCCCCTGCACACGCAGGGCCACCTAGAGCACGTGGCACAGGGCTGCATCCAAGTGGGTCTTGAAGATCTCCAGAGAAGGAGACTCCACAACCTCTCTGGGCAGCCTGTTCCAGTGCTCTGTCAGCCTCACCGTCAAGAAGTTCTTCCTTAAGTTCCCGTGGAACTTTTTATGCTTCAATTTATGGCCATTTCCTCTTGTTCTGTCAGTGGCCACCAGTGAAAAGAGGCCAGCCCCATCCTCCTCATTGCCTCCCTTTTAATGGATTGTTAGAGCTCCCTCATACTTTTTTGTTGGTTTGCGGCACATACCTGCATAAAGGTTTACTATGTGCCGCTAGACCCATTAACTTCATTGTTTATTCATGTACTGATGTATCTGATTCATGCCAGGGTAAGTGGCAAAACCTTGCTGGCGCTTCTTTTTTTTTTTTTTTTTTTTCCTACTATTTCGCATTAGAAGTTTCAGTTTTCTTCTTCTCATTTTTCCCAGTTACCTTCAAGGTTAATCTGCTCCTTTTTTCTTGGCTTTCTTTTTTGTTGTTGTTTTTTGTTTTTGTTTTTCATGGACATTGTTGCTTTTTCAGGCTAAGACATTGGATTGGTGTAATTATACTACCTACTTTGCATCTGAAATTTTTTGATGAACTTTCATATTTTACAGTATTTGCCAAATATATGCATAATATTAAAGTTTCTTCTGAGGACACATTAATGATGATTTTGAATGGTTTGATTCCCCAAAATATCTTTACCCCACACTGGAAGTGTGCTTTTGATTTCAAATTCTAAATGTTTCTTCAAATGTCAAAATGCCATCTTTTGTTATGATATATTCAATCTATTCCTCTTTTACAATCACATATCATTTAAGAATCAAAGGAGTCTTCCATCAGTAGGAGTAATTGAGAATCATAAACATTGAAAATGTGAAAATTTAGACTCTGAGGATGAATTTTCTGGTGACCTGATTAGACTTTCCTGTTGTAAAGATAGTCTTCACAATAGAAAGATCATTCTACTGTGTCTCTGTTGAATTCATCTCTGCACAGCTTGTGATTATAACACACACTGACTGAGGTGTGAATGCCTGATTTTAACTTAATGAAGTATGATCTTCCCAAATCT
This sequence comes from Crypturellus undulatus, assembly GCA_013389825.1. Lineage (NCBI taxonomy): Eukaryota > Metazoa > Chordata > Aves > Tinamiformes > Tinamidae > Crypturellus > Crypturellus undulatus. The sequence goes on along the minus strand of VWPW01001140.1, from coordinate 561,574 downwards.
AAACATATGATCATGTAAATGCTATGTTTAACAGTTTAACAAGTGGTACAAAACTGAGTCACTGAAGCTGAATTGCAAAATAAGTGGTATCTTGGGAAATCCAAGTCAGCTACTCTTGTCTTAAAAAAAATTCTATACAGTTTGCCTTTCTAAACTACAGTCTGTTCTGCATGTACTTACCTTGTTATCGAGGAGGGTATATGTAATACTTATGATCACTGAATGTCAGGTGTATTTTCAGTTGCATAGTTCAAAAAGATAGACTGCCTAATTCATGTCAGTTTTTGAATAGCAGTTTTTGAATAGTGTCAGCTTTGGCCAAGTCATGTATTCAAGAATCCTCTATTTTTATTCATAGGGATTTTTTATATCCATGCAGCATTGTGTGATTACAATAAACACTGTATATCTGATGAAAATAAGATATGCATATTAGATGGTATACTCTTACATCTCTTATGAATATCCTGAGATTGTGCATGAAAAAAAAATCTGATTACCTCATCCCTCCTCCCATCCCCTCAGACTGCAGCACTTAAAATGATCCTGGCCATGGTTGTGTTCCATCATGGGAAATGTAGTCTAGTCAGACCTCTGTCTTTGGAAAACTTGGCTGCAGAAGGGAGGGACTACTGATAAACAGTTTTGAATCAAAATCTTCTGAGCCAGTTAAAAAAAAAATCTGATTTTATTTGAAATGTAAAAATTGGGTTTCATTTTACTAATGGCACACTGGTTGGCACAGGCTTCCAGTTTTAGGGAAAAAAATGTTTTCATGATAATATTCCCATTTAAGCAAGGTCACATATCTGAAAAAGAGATAGCTTTTTCAATCACACTTTATCCAATGACATTACCCTTCTGTCTCTTTTATTAAAATTGACACCATTCCTTGTCATTAGATTTTTTTTTTACTTTTGCTTTTTCTCATATCATTAATAGTCCTTATTTTTTGACATGTGAAAGCTCATGAGATCAGAATTGAAGAAAATTGGAGAAAATAAGGTCAGTTGGTAATGATTAAATTAAACACATTCTATGTTGTTTAAAAAATCAAACCAAGATGAATATCATAGTATCTGAGAACTTTCTTCTCATGTTAAATATACAAACCAAAATCAATTTTTGGAGGTTACAGTTTGCATGTGTAAGAACATGCATGCAACCACGTTTTTAAAGTTTATTGTGCATGCTATCATACTTTATTCCTATTATGTGTCTAAAATGTAGTAATTATCTTTTAAAGAAGATAGTCTCAGAAAAGAAAAGGTTTGTTCTCTTTGTCTATGCTACAGAGTTTATACAATAGCACAGTAAGAAAAGTTGGCAGTATTTTAGATAAGCGAAGGCCCTCTGCATCAGGGACTGCTTAAGGCATCCCTCACTAGCTGCTTGATTTCCTGATATCTCAGCATTTTGCTGAAGTTTGGAATTACACCAAAAGTACACTTACATGTTATGTACAAATTGTTCACTATTTCCTTGCTGCAGGGATATTGCAAAATGACTTGTACTTTTCTACTTTGTTAGCAGAGGACCTTTTATATTGAAAGACAGTGATAACCTTACTTCACCCGGGCAGATGAGTATAACCTAAACGCAGTGCTTAGTATTAAACACCCAGTTTCAAACAAAACTTACAGCATCATTAGGAATATAAATTGCTCGTGTCTTCTTCTGAAACAGGGTTGCTGCAAGAGGTTCATTCTCCATGGAAATGTTCATTTCTGAGTTAAAAAAATAATCCACCACTCCTTATTTCTTCTACTGTTAAAAAAAAAAAAAAACTCTATAATGGGACATTTCAGCTGTGTGATATTCCTTAAATCCCTAATTGAAACTGTGTGTTTTACAGACCTCCATTAATTCACAGAATCACAGAATGGCTGAGGTTGAAAGGGACCTCTAGAGATCATGTAGTCCAACCTCCCTGCTCCAGCAGAGACAGCTAGAGAACACGGCACAGGGTGGCATCCAGGCAGGTTTTGAGGATCTCCGGAGAAGGAGACTCCACAACCTCCCTGGGCAGCCTGTTCCAGGCCTCTGTCACCCTCACAGTAGAGAAGTTCTTCCTCCCATTGAAATGGAACTTCCTGTGTTTCAACTTGTACTCATTCCCCCTTGTCCTGTCACTGGCCACCACGCAGAAGAGTTTGGCCCTATTCTCCCCACATTCTCCCCTCAGGTACTTGTACATGTTGATCAGATCCCCTCTCAATCTTCTCTCCTGCAGGCTGAACAGGCCCAGTTCGCTTAGTCTTTCCTCATACAATACATGCTCCAGTCCCTTCATCATCTTTGTGGCTCTCCGCCAAACCCTCTCTAGAAGCTTCACGTCCCTCTTGTACTGCAGAGACCAGAACTGCCCACAGTATTCCAGGGGCAGCCTCACCAGAGCTGAGGATCTCCTCCCTCCACCTCCCTCCACCTGCTGGCAACGCTTCTCCTGGTGCAGCCAGGATCCCATTGGCCTTCTTGGCCACAAGGGCACATTGCTTTTTCATGGTTAACCTGTTGTCAACCAGGACTCCCAAATCCCTCTCCACAGAGCTACTTTCCAGCAGGTCAACCCTTAGTCTGTCCTGGTGCCTGGGGTTATTCCTGGCCAGGTGCAGGACTCTGCATTTGTCCTTCTTGAACCTCATGAGCTTCCTCTCTGCTCAACTCTCCATCCTGTCTAGGACCCTCTTAATGGCAGCGCAGCCCTCTGGAGTGTCGGCAGCTCTGCCCTGTTTGGTATCCTTTGCAACCTTGCTGAGGGTGCACTCTGTGCCCTAGTCCAAGTCGATGAACAAGTTGAATAGCACTGGGTCCATTACTGACCCCTGTAGGACAGCAGTGGTCACAAGCATCCAACAAGACTTGGCCCTGTTTATCACCACGCTCTGAGCTCTGCCATCCAGCCAATTCTCAATCCACCATTCCTTCTACAACTTCCCATTACTTATAGAAATAATCTTTTAAGAAGTAAGCTATAGACTCACATAAGTCTACAGCCTCCTAAATTTGTTAATGAATGTCTGTGCAGTAGCCAATTTTCACAAGTATTCTATGACAGCTCCATTTTACCATTTAATTTAATGAGTTTTAAAATGGTCATAAAGTTTTCAAGGCTATTATCAGTAAAAACCTGTGGAGATGACATTACAGTATCAAAATGTGAAATGAACAGGTAACATAGCAAGTCCCTGGAGAGACCTTTATGATTCTGAGAAGAAATAAAACACTATCAATAGAAATAAAATACTATCAATGCAATCTCTTTTACTAGTGGTTTAAAATCAAAAAGAAAATTAAGCAAAAGTCATTTGCTGAGATAATGGGAAGGTGTAACTATAGAGAGAAGACAGTATGAGATACAGCCGCTATAGTGAATCTGTTTGCCCTATTCTGACGTGTAGCCCTAGGCCTTAGACTGCATACAATATTAAATAATCAAATTGTGTTGTTTAACATACCCATGGATATTTTCTATTACATTTTCTGATGCTGAAGGATGACTTCAGGCTAGATTCTGCCCTTGAGGGTGCACCGTTTCCACTGACTTTGAGGCAAGATGACTCCACATAGGAGTAGGATATCATCCCTCAGCCTTTATACAGTTATGTAATCGATAGGAGTTGTGTTTCTGTGAAAACTCACAGTGCACCTAATCAATAATAAATAGTCCATCAGTAGTTCTGTTTTTAGTAAATGATTTGGAGTGAAGCATATTCCTTGTGTTAATGACATTACGTCATAAGTTCAGCCATAAGTTCATAAGAGCAGGTAGAACTTCATTTTGTTGCAGCATCTGCTTTATTGTTTGTCCAGATTTGGCACTATGTAAAAATATAGCATCAGGCACAAATGGGATGTATTTTTAGGCCCACACTTTCAAAACTGTATGCATATTTGTATTCATTGACATTATCACTGATCACCTATCTTTTGCACTAGGAATCAGACTATAAGAAGTTTTTCCCCATGAGGACAGTCTGACAGTGGATCTGGTTATGCAGTCTGTCCTTGGAGGTTTTCAAACCCTGGTTTGATCAAGTCCTTACCATCTCAGTCTGACCACAGAACAATCCTGTGGTGAGCAAGAGGGTGGACCAGAGACCTGCCCATGTCTTTTCTAAGTTGTGATCCTATAATCCTATTCCTACATTCCTTACCTCCAGCTAGGTCATTTGAAATTTCTCTCTACATTTCTGAATTCTAATCAGAATTACATTCCGATGTAAAATGGAGTATTTTCTGGAAATCCTGTGGGGTTGTACTGAGTTTGTTAGCACTTAAGTAGGAGCATTGTGACAAAGGATCATGATGCTTTAGAAGACTCCTTTAAGCCTATAGTACAGTTCCCCACGTCTTGAAAGTCACCCACTGATGGAGCATCTCTTTCATTTTGTCTAGATGAAACAAACCAAGCAAATTAAGCAACTAGTTTGTTTAAATGTCTCTTGATAGTATTATACTTGTACATAAAAGAAGACCTATCCAGCAAAGAGTATCATATGAAGGGAATGATCAGAAAAAATAAAGAACATAGGAGAAGTGGATTAATAAGCCAGGAATTTTGTATAGCTCCTCTGTGGAAAGAGACAAACAGCAAACCAAGTAGAGCCTAATAGCAAGTAAAACAACCTACCTAGATTATATTTGATCCCTGTTCAGGAATACTTGGAGCCCCTCTTCATCTTTTTCTTCTATGAGACATTTAGAACTTAAGCATTGTCACAAAAATAGACTAAGAGTGTAGAGAAATTCACATTTTAGAAGGACAAGCTTTCTGTGCTTATGTAATTCCCATTTGCCACAACTCTTCCACTTCAAACTGAGCTGTGAAAAATATTTGTTGTTGTAGTTGCATCTATGTTCCTTTGTGTACCCATAAACAAAACAAAGCCATCAAGCTAAGGATAGTCAGTTTGTTTCATGTAGCTGCACAAAGAAGAAAAATGCAGTATTCAATACATTATTCCAGATTGATTGGCTTTAGGTATATGATTTCAGTATTTAATTCAAATTGCTTGACTTTATACAGTATATTCAATGTATTCTAAAGTTGAAGAATAGACTTAGTTTTGGCCAATAGTTAAATATTTGTATAACAAAAGTGTTGTGGTTCCCAGTTGTCAGAGTTTTGTTTGTGTTATAAATGGAAAGATTCTAAAACATTTTCAAGACAAATATAATATGACTCAACTGAGAGTACCAGTTATTAATAAATTTTAATGACAGAAGAATTTTGAATGCATATACTAGTGTGTATATGTGTATTAAATATATAAATACATGCATATACATGTGAAAGTCATTGTGTTGCAAGATTTATTCTGGAAAAGATCCCTAAAACCCATTGCTATTAATGTATTTTTTCCGGAAATCCAAGGCTTAGAGTAAGAAGAGAGAGTACCAGAGAGTATGAAACAATTTGCTTTATAATAGTGTTTTGAATATTTCGCACTAGGATCATCCAAACTGTGTGCTCTACAGAAAACTGTTTAATATTGTTTTCATCTAATTTTATAACTAAAAAGAAAAGATTGAATAGGCTGTTTTCTTAAAACCTATACCTACAGCTGTCTGCCTTCTACAAGTATGCCTCTGAATAGAGCCAATTCATTATCCTAAAGACAGTCAGTTTGATCCTACAGAGCAAAGCAACACATACAGCACACGACTGCACATCCGCGCTTTGCCTGACTGGTTTGGTTTAGGTGCATATTACCACAATCACATTTCATTCACCAACTGTAGCCTTTTTTCATTGGTCCTTGGGTTGTTTTTCTGTACAAAAACAGGTTCTTGGGGAATTATGAATGGATATATGCAAATTGAGATAATGAAGTATTTTAAAGGTACACAAATGTTAATAGGATTTGAAATAAAAAGCAGCTTGAGGCCACTGCTATAACGAACAGGCTGTTTAAAAATTAAGGCCCAGTAGACCAGTAGACCAGTCATAAAATACAGCTGCTGTTTAAGTACAAAATCTGAGCTAGAAGCCCCTCGACTTTGAGTTTTACTCCAGTGGTCACAGCTGTGAGCAATGCTGAACTAATTCTACTTATTGCTGTGAATGCCAGCATAAAAACTACTAGCCTTACATAATGCCTGGGGCAATATTTACAATATTTTGTTATTTGTAAAGCAGTCTTTATAGCAAATTAATTTAAGTATATCTGAGTGGATCGGCAATGACATGTTATTGTATTATTCACATCAAGCTGCTAAATGTTTTATTAATTCACAATGTCTCTTTTTTACAGCCCAAGATTGATATTGAAAGGAAAATAAATAGAATATAACACTCAGTATGTTGATGGAGATGTTCAGTGAAGAGAAGACTCTGCTATGATACTATGGGCATACTTAGTGCACTTAGTGATAGTATAGTGATACTTTTGCTATAGTGCAAAAATGAAACAAAAAAAAAGAATTCTGTTTGATAGTGCTGCTATTTGGGCAACAAAATAAATTTACACATGATGACAACTATTTTAAACCTTGTGTGATAACCACAATAAATAAAAATATTTTACAATGGCAGACTCTATTTGGCAGGCTACTTCCTTTTCCCACAGGCCCCACAGTTCACCTGTGTTTGGTTCATGAACAAAGATGACTCTGTGCTAGTCAAATAATCCCAAGCCCCTTCTAATCTTCCTTCTTTTAAAAAATTACCACTAGCACAATTCTCAGGTCTGTAGAAGCCCTAGTTATAGATAGTCTGTTTCAAAGTGCCATGCAGAATAAAGCCCCAGTCCTGCAAAAGATATGAGAGTACAAAATGAGAAAGCTGGATGTTAGGTTTGGAATAATTGAGGAGGTTGTGGAATGGTTGTTTAAGACCGAGATCTAAAAGCCTGCCACAGAGAAACAAATTTAGCTGAAAGCTCTGAAGAGAGAACTTGGAAACACACCTTTTCCTTCCTTCCTTTCCCTTCCCTCCTTCCTTTCCCTTCCCTCCTTCCTTTCCCTTCCTTCCTTTCCTTTCCTTCCTTCCTTTCCCTTCCTTCCTTTCCC